>VYZQ01048696.1:0-44203 GCA_013400655.1 Mystacornis crossleyi | reverse complement strand
CCGTGAATGCTGTAACATCGTGATACAATAAACAGCATTTGGAAGAGCCGCCTGGAGTCCCACATCTCTCGTTTCAGGCTCTTACACTTTATATCTGCTTTTTTCATGGCTGCTTGCAGAGCTATCTGATTTCTCCAAATTGCCAAAGAGAAGGTGTAGCCCAGTCTGGGAACTTCGTAACTCAAGGATATCATTAAACCAAGCTTGAACTGGTCCAGTGGCAGCATGCAGCTGCTGAGAAAGAAAATACCCACTGACTTCCTGTGATGTTTGGCTGAGTGGCTGGATTTAAGATAGTGTAGTATCAAAAACTGCATTTCATTAGCTATCAGATCTTCACATGGGTTGTTACAAGTTTTGAGTAGGTTATGCAGGAGTAGAATCATAGAATAGGTAAGAAATAAATGGCTCTCAAACCTTTTGCTTGATGTTCCAGACCAAAGACTGGGAGAAAAGGGCTTCGGAAAAGATGAAGGGATAAGACAGCATTCAGGACTGGGTACACTGTAAGCTCTTGCAAGATGAACTGGCAAATTACAGAGCAAAGACAGACACAAAACCAGGGAAGTCAGATAAGCCAAGCTCACTGATTTTCTGAGAAACCTTAAGTGTTTTATAAACATTATACAATCCTTTTTGCCCGCCATGAAGTAGCAGAGAAATTTTCCTATTTGAGGAAAGACATGCAGTGGAGTTTTGAAGCAGAAATACAGTGAACAAGAACACAACGACCAGTTTTAGCAAAAAATAATGAAAACTTGGTCGGGCAATATGTGTGACTGTTTCAACCAAAGGAAGAATAGTCTGACAGTCACACTCCCAAGGCCACAGGCTTTAATTTCTGGGACTGGAAGGCTCCTACGGTGTCTCTCAGNTGGGACTGGAATGCTCCTACGGTGTCTCTCAGTGTCCATTCACCTGGCTGGCATCCCCCATCTTCATGTCCTTTGTTATCCCAAAGGTTGGCAGTTCACAGCCTCTTGTCTGGGGCTTCCACCCAGAGCTCAAAGTGCTTTTCAATCTCCATCTCAATCTGCAGCTTTTGAACCCAGTTACCTGGATGTCTCTGTAGGGGCGGCCATGACACAAAAGGACACTGCACCGGCTAAGAGCATAAAGCGTTATATTTCAGACAAGCAGTATATTTATAGACTTCTGTATGTTATCATTCGTGTTACAAATTCACTGGCTACTAAATTACAACAATGGATTTGCTGGCTATCATTTAACTACAGTATAATACTATTGGTTACCTATAGCCTAAGCATTCAAGCATTCAGAAAAATAACAGGTGCAGATGTGTTCCTGTTTTTCTGCTTCTATTGTGTGGATGCCGTACTTCTGTTGATACTACACTACCACAGGTAAAGCTGATTATTTTCTTCTCATGGGCTTTTCTCATGAATAGAAGTTAACCATGTCCAAATTAAGATCTATGAAGCCTTCAGACTAGCTGTCAGCCTCAACACCTGGACCAGGTGTGTTCCTCAACAGCACTACTACACAAGCTGACAACTATTGGAAGAAAAAAAACCCCGCATCTCTTTTCTTTAAAACTTGGATACCAAAACATTTTAAATTCCACAAAACAAGATATCCTATTTTCTATTTTACTTCAAGGCTTCAGACGTGCCCTATGATCAGATACCGTAATTAGGCTCATAATAAATGGCACTTCCAACACAGCCTGAACACCTGCAGTATGTCAATTCAGCTCTTATTCAAAAACAATATTTGCTTTTAACATCTGCATACATATGTGCACATATATCCATGAAAAGATATTCTGCACTTAAAAGCCACAGTACTAAATTTCAGATTAGTTGATGTCCAACAGCTCAGTTGCCTCAACAGAGATTCTTTACCTCCTTTTGCTGTTTGTATGGCTGAGATAACAACACAATGTGGGTCATCCCTGTTTGGGTGTGATCTAAAACTCCTTTTGACTTTAACTGCCCTTACAGCAGACCTCTGATTTGCAGCTAAAAGTCTGAATAAAACACCTCACCTAACAGGAGGAAGACGAGTTCATTAGTCTAATCTCTGTAAAATTCCAACACAGAAAGAGTCATAGAAAACATACTGATTTATCTCTGAGGAATTCCCTCAAGTTTGTTTCAGTGACCACATCCAGTCGACTGAAAAGAAAGAGGCAGAGAGGTTTTCTCCTTAAAAACCAAACCAAACCAACAAACAAATACACACCACCACCGCCACGCCCATTCCACCACACTTCTACAAGACATCGATATAGTTATTAAAAGCAGTCTTTTTCCCTGAGCAACGTACACTGAAAACACTGTCTCCACGGAATACTTTGTCCTGAAGCCCAGAGCCATGAAATGCTATAAAACGAATGGACTTCGAACTGTGATAACCTCATCACACTCTTGGAACGTCAGAGTCTCCTGTGTCTCCTCAATTTTTGGCTCTGCCCACTCACCAACCCTTGGTTCAGCTGGTTCTTTTTCCGTAACAAATCCTCCTTGACCTTCGCTTAGCAGTTTTCCAGCTTCATATTCAATTCTGACCAAAAAATGCAAATGCTTCTGCTATAGCAAGGAGTATGCAGGCTATAGAAATGTGCAGTCATGTAACCATATGGATGCACTTGCTGTAAAACTCAAGGAAAGAACTAGAACAGACAGAAAACCTACCCAGCAATATGCACATTTACACACTATTCCCTACAAATCCTGTCCCTTAATTTTACCTGTTCTTAACTGCTACCTATTCCTGCATTTTTTTTTCAGTAGCTCTGTATGCAAGGCATGTTTTAGTTCTTCATGATTGCTATCACTTCAGCTAGTTGAAAACATTCTCTTGGTTCACCTTCTGTGATGCTGATTAGATAACAGCTCAAGATGCTCAAAAAATGCAAAACATTGAGAAGCTGATGGGTGTTTGAGTTTCAGATTCATCCCTATTGATAACTGGAAGTGTTAAAATGTAAATGAAATCAAATACATAAATTTTAAATCTTTTCTTACCCCACTGAAATAAAAACTATTATGATATTTTGTTCGTTGCATTTCCTTTGCTGCAAAGGAACATCCCCCAGCTCTAACACAGAAAGAACTTGTAGTTTTTTAAATGCAACAGAAAATTCAAGTTACAATACATTCTCCTCACTTTTAATTAAAACATTTCCTGCTACAATAAAAGCCTGCTGGTTAGGTTGTGCGTAACTCTGCATCTTTGCAGTCCAAAATGAACTGCCATGCTATTGATAATGTATACAAGATTTTCCATTGATTTTATTGCTTTTCCAGTTGTACACAAACAATAAAAACTTTGCCTACAAATCCTGTCATCACCTATGAGTTTCACAGAATACACTCTCACAGGGTGCTTTACTCTGCCTTTCTGAAGCCAAGCAACACCCCTATAAAATACTCCAGTGCTTGGACTAAATGATCTTTGCTTCATTTCATCTGATTATTTCTAGTTATACCTTCTCTCTGTTAAATTTCCCTGCATAGTCATTAACAGTTCTGTGTTCACACAACACAATCATTCCATCACATTACACACACCATCATTTTATTAGCTTCTTGCAAATAATTTTCTGCAAGTGCCCCAATTTTAAATGCCATTTTAAATTCATTTGCTAGTTTATCAGTGCCCTGCTGGTGTTGACTGGCCACCAGACCACATGAGATACCCACGGAGCTGTAACACCGGCAGCTCTAACTTTCACTGCGGTGAATAATTCCAGAGTCTCTCCAGGTCCCCACAACCACTGCTTTGAGTCCAACATAACTAAACAGCACACAGTAATTATCCTCATGCAACTGTCTGGCAGCCCAAACAAATGAACTGTTCATTGTCTTGCCTCCAATTCCCTGCAAAGAAAAACACCACCAGGTTTTAGCTCGCAGTTGTGTCAGCATCATACAGAGGATACGGAAGAAATCCTCAATGCCCCAATGACCTTCTCGGCTTAGACCCAGTTGGTGGAGGGTGTTGTGATCTGAGGTACTGAGAAGACAGTTTCCCCAGAAATCTGATTTCTCATGCTCGTAAATCACTACATGCCTGGAAAATGAATGCCTGGAAGCACATAATCAGATCCAGGCTTTAGAAAAACCCTGAGATAATAGTCTCTCAGAAGTATCTGTATGTTATTTGACTTAGAGGACAGTCAAGTGATTATCAGAGAGACAGACTGCCTTTCTTCAGGACAAGAATATCATATGACAGGTAAGACCTTACTAAAAAAAATAAAGTTTAAATCTAAACTCCAGCACTTATTTTCAAAGTGTGTACCATTCATCCTTTGACAGCTGTGTTGAGACCTTCAGAGGAATGATGCAGGTGAAACCACTGCCAGACGGATGCTGGTACAGAACTGATAATGGGACTTGCTGCAAATCACCTGCTCAGTTCAAAGCACACAAGTATCCCAATTGCTTCAAGACCAGTTTCCATGATTAGTGTTAAACACATGCTCAAGCTTTTGCAGGATAACAGCCTTGGGGCAATAAATGTTTTGTGGATAAAAAAAAAAGAAAAATATTGTCTTTTGGTTCTGACTCAGGACACTGCTGAGTTAAGGTGATCCCTGCTGCCCATGGCACTGGTACAGGTGATGAGGCTGGAGAGAGCCAGCAGTTCCATCTCCCAGAACTATTTTTTTGAGAAATAGTCTCTCATCCTGTCAAGGATGTGTTGCAGAGAGGCAGAAGAAAATAAGAGAGAAATCCCTGCTACCTCTGCCAATGCAGGATGAGGGTGACCAAAGTCCAATGAATGAGACATAATTTCACTGGAGGCATTTTAAATATTTAAAATAAAAATACACCAATCTTCCAACACATATCAAAAAATCTGAGCAGGTCCCATTTGTCAGTACATTTGCCTTCAAAATGCCTCCAGCAAGGTGGGAAGATGTTTTGCCCATTTTTTAAGATGGATTATGGAGGTGCAGAGCAGCCAAACTGGCAGCCCAAGCTCAGAGCGGATTAGGAAGGAAAAAAGCAGACGGTGTCCCACAGTTCTGTGGTTAGCAGACAACGTTTGGGAGCTAATAGCATTATGTGCTCTGTGATGCTGATCTGTGCAGAAAAATGTGACAGGCCCTGGTGATGGCTTCATCAAAGGGAACTGCTGACTCAATATTCAGGCATAATGGCAAGAGCTGTGTACATGCCTACATCGAAAAACAACAGATGACTTCTGGAGCAAAACACATAGGGAAAATTCTTTCTCGAGGCAATACAAAAGAGCCAAAGTAGCTAAAGCACTTTCCCACAGTGACTGTGCAGTAAAGTAAATTAGAGCTATGAACAGCAACCATCCATTATCCCATGTATTTTTAGCAATTCTGAGATTAATAACTGGAAAGGGCCAATAAACAGAATTAAAAAAACCCCACACATCCTTTTGATGAACTGCCACTCACTCCTTTCAGATCACTTCATACCTCAACAGAAGTCCGAAGTTTGAAACATTCACTATAGCATTTTGTCTACCACTGCTGCCATTTAAGTTATGCTTTACACTTTCTAGATGAATGAATCACATTAATTATTTCTTTTTTCCCCTCTGACTGTTCAGCCAAATTAGGCTACTTCCAGAGCTGAAGGGGAAAACGCAATTATTAATGCTTCCAAACACTCATTTGGCAGAAAAACATGTGGAAGGGAAGACATTCCTGTGAGCTGTGAGAAATCATTGTCTATTACACAAATACCATCTTCTCTTTTATTGTAATAGCTGTCTTTCACCTATAAAAATTTTACTTGAGATAGGATAAGACTGTAAACAAGTGTATTTGAAAATCACAACTCTGAGACAACCTTCAAAATAAATAAAAAGTTATTAACACTTGTGTTGGGAGCTAATTCTACTAGGTTAGAATTGTAAAACCTGCAGCTTGGAGAGATTCATTTATCTCTCTTTCAACTCTTATCAGTTCTTCCCAGCTCTCCATCAGAGACCACAAAACTGTAATTCTGAGAGCTGAAGCTGGTTTCCTGGATCATTTTACTCAATGGGAATCTCATTTATTATTGAAAATAACAGAAACTTGACCTTCCCTGGAGACTTTTACAGAAGTCCAGACTGGAGGTGAATTTGTTCAACCTGCATAATACAAGTCAATTCCTCGCAGGCTAAGGCAGCATTCAAAGGGAAAAAAGATGGAAGACTTAACCCTTTGTGCATAATTAATGCAACCATTGTTCAGCCACAATTTGGATTAGGAATTTTTCTGAAAGGTAAATGCATAGCGATGAACCTAATCACTTTTGAAAAGTCAAACTTCAAGAATCCTGCTTTGATCAATGAGAGGCTCTTGCTACCGCAGACCTAAGCAGGTATTTTCCATGGCACACAGGTAAGGGTCATTCAGCAGGAATGCTTCACAACAGACATGGCAGCTGTGACTCTTGCTTGTCATAGATCTACATACACCCTCTCGAATGGACAAGTGAGTGATTTCCTGGTTTATTCCCCACTCGGTGTGTGCAAACAATTCCCATTAGGACCAGTCGGAGCATGGAGCATGTGGCCACGAGAAGACACAATGAAAACTCAGGTGCTGAAGATACCTACAGGCTATCTGTGGTACTATTTCATGATCTTTAGCTTACACTCCTCATCTGTTTGGAAACCATGACTACGAGTTACCACAATGTGTGAATTTACAAATAATAATGAATTAATCTAGAGTGGTATACCTGCTAGTCAGGCAGCAATGGTCACAATATTTATAGAACTGGTTTTATAAAGCTGCTTATTCTCAAACATCCAGTGCTTGCTTTTCTTCCTCCCAGGCCTAACAGTAGTGCAGAGGAAAATGAGTAGTTTATTTTGTATACTCTGTGTTACACAAGCCAGTAACTTTGTGGACTGCTGATGGCACCTGTTTACTTAGCGACATCCTATTTTCCCATACACCGTTCCCATGCAAAGAACTTCAGATTCCCAGGCTGATATTTAAATGAATAGGTAAAAACTATAGCACTTACAGGTAGATTTTAAGAGAGTTCAACATCAAAAATTCAAGTTTGCAGTAGGACTGGCTCTGCACTAGCAGCTACAAGTGGTCCCAATGGTCAGTGGCTTTGAAACCATGAAGAGCAGAAAATAACTCTCCCTCTTGTGTCTTTCACGGATGATGCTTAGGCAAAGCTCCTCTTGCCTTCAGGTAGAGAAATGGATTAAATTACCTCCTTCAAGCCCTCTTCTCAAGTTTGCAAATCACAAGAGCTGGCAACGTTGTAATCATGCAGCAGAATTTTCAGGAGGACAATGTTGTTCTGAATTATGTCAGAGTTGTAAAGCCTGCTGGTAGAGGAGGATTTTTCTTTTTAAAGGTATCCAAGCCAACCAATTCATCTGTTTAGAGCAGGCCTCTTTCAAATGAGTTTTTACAAAGTGCACACCTACACTCAGTCATTCGAGGACAGAGCTCAGCAGCCAAGTATTTATGGATTTGTTAGGGCAGGTGCTGCAGTTTACCAAGGGCAAGAGATTGTGTGTCTGGATTATGAGCAACACTCAACTTCAAATCTGGCCAAGGACCTTTACACACCTGTGATAAACATTTCCAGCATAGACAGAGCAACACACTCACAGAATCACAGAATATCCTGAGTTGGGAGGGACCCATAAGGATCATCGAGTCCAACTCCTGGCCCTGCACAGGACACCCCAACAATCCCACTGTGTGCCTGAGAGTGTTGTCCAGACCAAAACTCTTCCGCCACGATCCTGGGCTAGGATCAGCAGGGCTGGGAGAGGAATGACAGTGGAGGAGGATGCTGGGTGGGACTCACTCCCAGGGTAGCACTGTTCCACAGTGCAGGGGGACTGGGAAGGCCACGCGAGCGATGGGACCAGCAGCACCCGGCCTGGCTCTGCACGGTCCAGGATTGTATTTAATAATCTGTATATATAAATTTTATACATATATCGTTACACAATCGTTCTATATAGAATTGTTATATATCTCTATATATAACCCTATAATCAATATGTTCATTATCGATCATTACAGCTGATGGGACCAAAGCTCCTTCACGACAGCGGCTCCAGTGACCGACAGGGACCCCGCTTACCCTCTCCACTCCCACAGTCAGACCGGGTTTCCTTCCCGGTTCAACCCCAGGATTCCCACGGCACAGTTTCGGGTGGCTCGTTCCATAGAGCCGTTTATTCACATAGAAGCAGTCCGAGCTAGGGCCTCCGACGAGGACAAGTCACCTCATTTTCACATCAAAAAGTAAATTCTTTCCCCTGTAACTCAGGTTCTACCCTGCAGCTCCCGGCTGCCGCCGCCCCTGCTCCGTGTCCCGGGCCGAGACCCCGATACCTCTGCCGGGACCCCGAGCCCCCCGCCCGGCTCTGGGCAGCCCCCGCCGGCTCCGTCCCCGTCCCCGTCCCCGCTCTCCCTCTGCGCAGGCCCCGCTGCCTCCCCGGAGCTCTTCCCGGTCCCCGCTCACCTCCAGCCTCGGTGCAGCCCGGTGATCCTCACACCTCCACACGCAGGCTTACACAAATTCAGGTTGCAGATTAAAGGTTTAAAAGTTTGCGAGGTGTTGGACAGATAAGCGTGGTGCCACGTGTTCAGCCAGCTCCCAACCCTTCCTCACCTCCAAGTGCCCCTTGCCCTCCCCGATCCGCTTGCACATCCCCACCCCCGACTGCTGGCTCAGCCTCACACATCTCTTCGGGCAGCACAGCCTGGCAGCTCTGAGTAGGCTGCATTTGGATTTAAACAATACCAACTAATTTTAAATTATATTCTATATAACCTTGGAGACAGCTGTGGATGATGATCGTGGTCCAGGCAAATGAAAGCTGGTAACACACAACTGAAAGAACATCTTTAGAAAGGCAAAAAGGGATGGTCCACGTTCTTCAGCTCTCTGCTTTGTACGGGGCTGCCGTTTTCTGGCATAGCATATAAGGAGACCATGGCGATCAATCAATCGATCGATCTATCTATCTAATCTTCCCCCCCACCCCCCCACCCCCCTTTCTGTCTGTCTTCTTCATACCAGTTCAAGCAATTTCCCCCTCTCTCACGAACAGGGTTTCAGTCCCTCTCTTGGACAAAAACAGGTGAGATCAAAAGGAAAAAATGCTCGATTTTTGTATAATTTCAGTTATGTCAGATTTTCCCCCAACACATATAAAAATTTTTGGAGCATGTTAGCTGTTAAATCTCTGCTAAATTACATTTCTCTCTGCCTCAGCTGCTTCTACCCCACAGCAAAGGGCAGGGGATAACCTCTGTTCCTCCCGGAGACTGAAACTGCATCATTACAGGTGTTTCTGCTACCCTTGGCTGACATGTAGCACATCCACAAGAGTCAAGTGACTCTATCTTTCAAATGAGTAGTTTGGACCTTGGATTAAGCTCCCAGCCTTCTCACCAAAAAGGGATGAGAAGTCCAGATGGGGACACCCCTCCCACACTGGACCACAAGGCCACTTCTATCTCCTTTGTCCGCTAAATAGTAGTGGCTACAGAAGATGCCAGTTGCTGCACCCTCAGGATCTGCTTCAAGATACACTTCTTGTCACCCAGCAAAGCAAATGGAAGGCCAAATCTGTCACACAAACTACACTGATTTATCTGCAGTAAGAAGCTGGACTCATTTGTCAGGTCATCCAGACATGAAGGTGTTCCTAGTGGTTGAAGCCTGGAAGGTTATTTTTTTTTCTGCTTGGAGAACCTGAAGGGCAAAGTTGGTTACCTCCCTCTCTGAGAGCCAGCTTGGTTCACATGCTAAGATTAAAGAACAGAATATGTAAAAGGTTTGCATGATGGGTTCACACCTCAATTAGGAAAGTGTAAGAGAGCAAGAGGGTTATGCTCATCACTTCTGGAAAAAAAGAAAAAAAGTCTTCATCACTCACCAGGAGCTTCCTAGGGCAAGTTTCTAACTCATCTTCATCGCAGTCCCTCCCTTACTCTGTGCACATCCTGATTTTGTGAATGCTCAATTTGTACTATATAAGTAAGCCTAGTTTACATGGGTCAGTCATTTCCTACATCCCATGCTCAGAAGTGGAAAGAGTTTGTCATCAGACAGCAAAGTGCTAAAGACCTGTCAACACTTTCTAGGCAAAAAGTTTATACAAAGTCTTGTATGAAAAGCTTCCTGCCCTTGCCCCTCTCCTTGTGCATCTCTCAAAGGACACACAAATAGTTAATACTCAATTACCTTGATAAAATTACACATCTCCACTGCTCTGCATGTTTCACCTCTTGGCTCAGTGAAAACAAGCAAGACATCATTGCTGGAGTCTAGGAGCCCGCAAACATACAAATAAGGACCAGTAGTGCAGAACAGGAATGCATTACCCTTTCCAAGCTCTGCTGACACATGGGTCCGGGCTTCATTATAACCTCTAGAGTTTACAGCAGTGTATGCTATAATTAGAAGTGTGTCAGAACTCAGAGAGCACTGCAATCATCACTGGTCTCTGCTAGCATGAATATGATAAGCAGCAGAGCATGAGGCAGAACTTCTATCCTAGCTCTTAAACAGAGACGAACTGTCATCCTCTTCTCTTGTTTGAAAAAGACCATACTGAATGTTTTAAAGAAATCAGGCCAGTTCATTCTGCAGAAGCCCTCGGTTAATGCCAACCTCCTGCCTTTAATTCATGATATTGCAAACAGGGCAAGATGTAACAGGAGGGAGAGCAGACTGCAGTGAGAAAAATAGTTCAAAATACCACTAAAAAAATAAAGAAAAACAACTGCAAAAAGCTGATCTCTCACATGTCAAGTACCAATTTCATAAAGAATTAAATAAATATAAAAGGTTTTTTATACAACTCTACTAATAGATTGTTAAGTATGTCTACTCTATTGTTTCCTGGAGTAGAACAGCTCTGAAGGAGTCATTCCTCACCCTTAAATATTCACAGCATTTTGGCAGACTTGCTAAAACTGGAGCCCACATATTTTATCTTTTTTCTTTTGTTGCACTAACCTGCAAATCATTCTGTGCTTGTGTATTATTGATATTTTCATGGCCATTTGCTAGCTTCAGGTACTTAATAGTTTTGCAAAAGTGCATTAAACCCCAGTTTGTAACAAGCTTTTACACAACTGATATACCAAATAGGAATTTTTTTATGGGTTTCTTTAACTGCTTGAAGGCTGATTGCACATACTTATCTCTCTCCACTGGAAGGACTATAAAGCTAAAGTGAGATTTTATATCTCCATTTCAGGACACTAAAAGTATGGCGCTGTAATAGAACTGCTGACATTATCCAGTTATGGTGGTGCAACCTCTCTACCATAATTATGTACAGTTGGAAATAATAAGCACTGCTGATTCAGGAGGAATCTCTGATTGGGCTGGAAGATGGAGAAGTGCTGGATAATCTGTTTTCTGAGTGGCAACAGCAGGCCTAAAGAGCATAAGTGGAGGAGCAGAGTTGGTAAGGAAACAACAACAAAGTCCAATCATGACTCCTCAGAGATGCTCTTATTTTTTTCATTGTTCATATAATTACAAGAGACCTAAAGGACTCATTCAGGACTTGTCCTAAAAGGACACTGACATTATCTGGAGGAGTGAGCAACACCAATGGCTGGGAAAGGTTTGATTACATGACTGAGACCCAGTCAAGAGAGCACAGAGCCCTGATTTTCAAAAGAACTGTGTTCCTTTCTGGCCTTTGAAAAACCAAAACCCTTTGAAGTAAACCAAGTTCACCATCAAAAATGCAAGAAAAAGAAGAAAACTATTTCAACATGAATGTGCATATTAAAACTGTCTGAATAACCTGCAAAAATTGCCTTGAAATCTCTGATATATGGGAAAAAGCCCAAACAGAACTGTTTCAATGAGTAATTTTTTTAAAAAAAGAGGGATAAGATCTTTCCCTTCTTTCTCCTGTTTTTACTTTGCTTTGGGATATGGGGGGAAGGGGAGGATCAGACAAGACAAGAATTTTGGTGAAAACTATTAATTCAGTTCAGTGTTTTCCTGTACTCTTTCTCCTACCATATTTAATTTTTTACATATTTACACACTAAATTTCCTACTAAATGATCATCCACTCAAAAAATGCTTGTTTGATTGATACAAAAAGTCCCAAATGCATCACTATAACTGGCTCTAATTACTATTAATAAATACATAATGAACAGTGATAAGATTAACAAATCATTCCAAAAATTTTTTACTATATTCACTCCACAGCAGAAACTCCAAATTAGCAGCAATGCCAGCAGGCTATTAGTATTCTCAGATTAACAAAATGAAAGCAGATCATACAAGGATGATCTTGAATTTTGCAAAATAAAACACCTGGGCAAATATTTAGCACAAAAGAAAAAAGGTGTAAGTTAATATTTGCTTAGCATGGAGTACTATGGAGACAGATCAGTGGGAGTTGCAACATGTACTTTGAGGGAGGGCATGTATTAAGGCAATGGAGCGCAACGTCCTTACCCATAGCATGGGACAGAGTTGGTGAGTGTCCTTGATGCTGATGATTTTTAGGAGCATGGCTCCATATCCAGCTCCACCCCAGGGCTGGCAGCAGGTAAGGATATGGGAGAAGGGCCCTCCTGGCATGACAGCCAGGCTCTGATGGGTTCAGGGGTAAAACCTCCCGGGAGCTGATTGAAGCAGGATGTCACAGCACTTGTCCGAGCATCACCCGGTCCCTTGCTGCCGTGTCACCAGCAGGGCGGGGAGAAGGGTGTTTCCCTTTGATGATCCCAGCAAGATCTCAGTGAGAACCCGCAGTGCCCCACACACACCAGCAGCCTCTCCCCTCCCTCAGGGCAGAGAGCCGGGTCCTGGCTATAAACCAGCCCCTGTCTCCTTCCCATCCTCCTCCCCAAAATCATCCCACTCCCCCGGCACAGCCTGCAGCCCCGGCAGCTCCGTCTGCCCAGCTACCTGGCATCACCTACTGCTCTGCAGGAGAGGTCAGGGAGGAAGACACAGTTTCTGCTTGGCTTCCCATTTGTCTGATGCCCTAAGGCACTCCCAGTTGAATATGTATTTCTTTTTAAAGTAAGTGGAATTGAAATAAATCCATACTGTTCGCCAGTTTCCAGCTTACACAATCAAAGTCAACTGCATTCACAAATTCCTCCCTTCTCTGCAAGCTAATCTGACAGCAGCAGGGGGGAAAATAATCTCCTGTGGCACTGTCTTGATTTCCCCAGGAAAATAAAATGCCTTCAGTTTATAATGACTTAGTAATGAATTAAACATATTGAAATCCATAAAAGAACCTCAATAATAAGATCTTTAAAAACTGCAGACACAGTCAAAGCAAAGACAAAAAAAGGAAGGAGAAATATGTTTGAAATTAAGCGGAGACAAATCACAGAGACATGGATGTGATGATGCAAGGCAATAGGTGCACCCGAGAGAGCAGTTCTGAGTTCACCCATTCAGCATCCACTTCCATCAGGTACTAAACAAAACAAAGTTCCTACAGCTATAGTTTTCTTCACTTATCCAAAGGACCTAAATGGAGTTTTAATATACAGAAATATTAGAGTTTTCAAACCTTTTGTTTGAAAGTTTATACAGGCACCCTGATTAAATCGAAGTCGATGACTCCACTACACTGGGAAGTGCTGAGATCCAGGCATTTGCATGGCTTAAAATGGTTGCAGCAGTTCAAGGCTTCTGTAACTTACTGTGCACAACACTACGGAGCACAGGAGAAGGGTCTCTTTCCTGGCTATACACTTTTAAATTTAACAAAGCCAACGTAATTAGTCCCATGAGCACCCCTCCAGAAACAGCTTCAGCTCCCAGCACTAGTGAGCTGTATGCTATGCAGTAATTATACTACCAAGCTGTCAGAGCCTCCTTATCTGCATGCAAATTAGTTCATATGCTATACATCTGCTGTAATGACAGTATTAAACCAAGAATTTTATAATGAAGCATCCTCGTTATAGCAACATAGCACAATTACTTTATTAACATATTGCACATCTATGTCTGCAACTGCTCACAATCAAATAGACGAATTTTCCATTCCTCCATACAGCAAGATTTTCGCTTCTCTCCCTATATCTGTAAATAAACACAAAGAACAGGATCAGGAATTTCTAAACTACCTCTGTACAACACCACTCCTTCATTGTTCCTGGGGAAGAACTGCACCAAATGCCATTAAAGCGTGACAAGGTAAGTATTCCCATAATGCTCCAAAAGGTTAGGAGATGAAACAGAAATAATCAAATCAACAGCTGTTTGCTCCCAGCCTTGACATCAGTCATTAGCTTCTGTCAAGCAGGGGCTGCCAGCACCAAATGGCAGCGGGAGGGAACCAGAGCCCCACGCAGCCCCGCGCCTGCCCCGGCGCACGGAACTAGAAGGAATGTCAAGCACAGAAGGAAAGGCGAGGCGAGAAAACCCTTCACAAGCGTGGAGTGGGCAGTGCAGACCCGGTGCCTGGGAAGATTTCTGCCTGGAAAAGGCGTGTTGGTGGCAGCCCCACCGCGGAGGGGGCTTGGGAGGCGGTGGGGGGACCGCAAAGCGCGGGCGCCACCCACACCCCGCCTCCGCCCATGCCAGCGTCTGCGGAGGGAGAAGCATCCTCATCCTCGCCCCTCTGAAACGGAAAGCAGCACTTCACAACACACCACCATCAGCTCTCGGCCCCAGCCTTCTGCCAGCGCTGGTGTTGGCAAAGTTTGGTGACTTCTCGGTCCAAGAGCTTTTTCCCAGTTTAATTTTTTGTAGATGTTGGGGGTTGAGGAGGTTTTCTTTTTGTGTGTGTATGTGTTCTTTTGTTCTCCTCTCAAAGGAATTTTTCCCCATGTTAAGGAACGATTGCTGGGTACTTAAGAGAAAACAAAGGACCTAGCCAGCCACAAGGGAGGGGCCCAATTGTCCTTTTTTTGGTCTTGGTGGTGTCTTCTCAGGTGGGGGAGCAGAGACATCTCGAGATTTAGAACTGGAAAAAAAGAGGTGGGGTAGGGTGCTTGGGATTCATTGCTCTCCTGGCGTTTGGAGAGAGCGGAGACTGCAGCCGCCGTGGGGAGAACTCATCTCACTGCGAGGCCGTGTTTTCTGCTGTTTTGTCCTTCTGCCCTGCCCTGCCTCCGACATCCTTCACCGCTGCTTTTGGAGTTTTCACTGCCCCATAGCACTGCGGGCACCACCCCCTGCCTGCCGAGGGGTCCCGGAGTCTCCGGCTGCGGCCTCGGAGTTCTGTGCATTTCGCCTGCCACCCGGGATTCTTTTCTGCATTCATCCTTGCCGTTCCAGCCCGCTGCTCCCGGGGAGTCCTGCTAAAGCACCAGGACCGGCTGCCCAGGGGCTGCTGAAGTTTCCTCCCATCCCTTCCCGGCTTGGGCAAGTTAAGCTTTTCCCCCGTGCTCCCCGACCTCGCTCCGGAGCGCCCCTGCCAGCTCCGGCCATCGCTGCAGCAAAAGGGAGAGTGCCTGACAGCCCCGGCAGCCGTCACTGGGGTCTGATTCCTATTGCTTGTTACTGCCTTAGTTATTGTTGTTTTTTTTTTCTTTGCCTTGTTGTACATATATATATATATAAGTAAAGACCTGTTATTCCTATTTCTGATATATTTGCCTGAAAGCCCCTCATTTTCAAAATTATAATAGTTCGGGAGGAAGGGGGTTACATTTTTTTCATTTCCGGGGTGGGAGGGGGACTCCTGCCTTCCTTAGTAGACACCTGTCCAAACCAGGACAGTAGAGGTTTGCAATACTTGACAATGGTTATTTATGGTAACTAACCTCAAAAAAAAAAAATGATAGAGGACTTGATTCAATTTCCTTGTGGGCACTTGATGACTTCTCTTCATTAGTTTGTGAGCAACTGCTCAGTTCTTCTACAATTAAAAATAAAAACCACCAACTAACCAACCCCAAAATCCATATAGGAAGCTACATGATCAGCTCTAAACCTTCAGTAGATCTTTACACCTATCTCTCAGTTTAGGTCTGTTTTTAACCTTCTAGCTCTATTACCCATGGATCTGCACTCCAACCTTCTTGCAAGGATGTACCCTTGAAGCCAGTTGGCTTCCTCTCCAGGGTGATAAGAAAAGGTCATTAATAATAATGGAGAATATCAATTCTGGGACCTTACTCCACTTACTTAATCTGATACAGGTTATTTATACTTTCGACCAACTGATTACTTCTCAAAAATTATCTTGGGAACAGAGCAGTTGTGCTTCACAGGCATCCTCCACGGGCAGGAACAAGGACACGTGGAAGTGGAGAGAAAAAGTCCAACAAAAAACCTTTTCCCCTTTTCATGTTATATTTCCCCATGCACCAAAACTTTGGTCTCCGCCAAAGCTTCAGCACTCCTTTGTTCTGCACGCAAATCACCCCTTTCATCAATTATCTTAAAGCCATTTATAAACACAACTGCCATTTCAAAGCCACCAGGAGATAGGTGAGAATTACCACAGACAGTACAAAGATGTTCAAATACTAAACAAATCCAAATCTTCCCTTAAAAATCTATATTTACAGCCTTAGTAAAGCCCTGAGTACTGACACCACAGTGCATAAAACAACAAACAGAAGAGCTAGGGAAAGGCACAGAGCAATGCTTCTTTCTCCCCTACAAAAGCTTGTTTTATTTTTGTCAGCATAACCTGTAGTTTGCTGGGTTTCTGTGAGATCAAATATTTGATCAGTTTATGAAAGGGATGATATTATGTGTTTGCCTGAGGGAACAGGGTCACTGGATTTCGTGACCCCAGAATTTATTCCAGTATTTAGGTCCCATGAGAAAAGTACTAAACTACCGTTTTCCTCTGGGAGAAGGGAAAACAAAATCAGAATATATCATAGTCCTCCTGCAGCTACTAACAAGATCTTCTGTAGCCTTTGACACCATCTCACGAAATAATGCACACAAGCCATCTTATTAGCACTCAGTAGGCACCCAACCAATGGACTGTGCTTTCAGAGCAGCCACTCGTGCGAAGAGCAGCTCAGCCTTATCTGCTGGAAACCTCTTTTATTGCTGTGCTGCCGTTTTATATCTCCCCCCTGCTGCTGCTGATAAAGGTGAAGTCCTTAATGTCTACCCAAACACCCTGTCATCAGCTGTAGTGGAGCTTGGGTCATGTCTTGGGGGTGTCATTGATCTCACGCAGCTTTTGAGGCTGGCAGGGCAGACACCTCAAACTGAGCCAGTGCTTCAGACTCCCAGTGCTCTCAGTGACCAGACACAACCACAGTCAAACCAGGGCATTGCTCAGGCCAAGAGGCACCTCATGATGAGCTGAGCTGCACTCCAGGAGTATCAATTTATCTGCACTGGCCTTAAAGGGCTTCTAGAGCATTAGCTCAGGGATAGATGTTTGCATGCAGGTGAAGTGAATGCTACCTCAGAGCATAACCCACCCAGCATCATCACCCCAGTGTCACCAGCCTGGCTGTCTCAGTGCCCCTCAATTTTGATGTCAATCCCCCCTTATCACTGTAAATCCCTTTGTATTTCACCTGACAGACTCAGCTTCTTCATCCTGTACCTGAGATTGTGCATCCACCCTCCTCTCCTTCTTCCATCTCTGCTCCTGTGTCTCTGGATGCGCTTTCAAAATTGGATAGTTTTTTTTTTCAGATTCACTGGTACATTCTCCATCACCCCACTCTCCCCAGTCATATCCATGATCTGCCACAGGACAGTTCTCTCACCACCTAAGACAGAAACAAAACACCTTCTGCCATCTCTTCCAATCTCCAGGTTTCTTCCAACAACTGAATCAACCATGAGTCTCTGGCTCTGCCTTAGCAGTTGAGTTACCATTGCTTCCTTACAATTCTGTTGCATTAATAAAGAAGAAATTCTGCCATTAGCACAGTAATCTGCTAGGAAATAAAACCACATGGAAATCACCTGCAAGGTGTGCTATTTTAGGTGGGACTGCTAATGTAGGTCAAGTTTTATTTTAAAAATTCCTAGAGATACAATTTGGAAGGAAAAGCTTCTCCTCTGGGTTGCATCTATGTTTATTAAGGAGTCTCTTACGAATTCTGAATTTTGAATCTTCCCACCATTGTTTTTTAATGAAAAAAATCACATAAGCATACACAACTCTCACTGTGTAGGAAGCCAACTCTGTGCTCACAGTTCATGCATTTTGACTGATATTCATGAAAATGAAAATCACTGTTTCACATTTTTAAAAAAGAGTAAAATTTGACAGTGAAGAAACACCCAAAGCACTTGAGAATCAGCTCAGGATCACTTCTTGATCCTGTTACAATTCTGTCTGCCCAATTCATTGAGATAAGTATCATGCAGGCTTCTCTTATAAGCAAATCTTCCCAAAGCCCATTCTACTCTGGTAGCCAGTCCTTGAAGAATTTAACAGTTTTCCATGAAGCTCTGGCATTTTCTCTCCCTCATGGTAGCAACACTGGTGCATCTGGGAACTTGCAATAGCACACCAGGCCACAGAAATCCTGCAGAAACACCTTGAAATATTGAAATACTGAAGTGACCTTGTTTTTGAAACTTAGTGTATGGACTTCTTTCTTTCTTTTTTTTTTTTTTTTTTTTTTTTTTTTTTTTTGTTAAACATATGAGATTGTTATTGCTCCTGAGCAAAGTTTAATCATTAGAATATTTTTATTTTGTAATTAAAAAATATGTAAGCCAATCCCAAACCGGGAGTAAAATGACTGCACTTCATAAAGAAGAGCTCTGATAAGGGATAAAACAATTTATTCACTCTCCTTCCTTCACCTAGAAATTGAATACTTCACAAAAGATCATCAGCAAGACACTCAATATGTAGACACTAATAACCTTGGCAGTGTCCCTGCAAAGCAGAACAGCTGTTGAGTTGATGGGCACCAAGTCCCAGTAGGGAAAAGCTACAGCCTTCTCCACTGTAAATGCTGTGGTTTTCTGCTTTTCAGGCACTCCTGCTTCGTGCCTTGCTTGCAAGACAGCTCTGAACAGAAATATTGCCGCCAACACTGCTAACTGTTAACCTGAAAAACTGCTCTGTTCTGGCATTTATTTTGTCTTAAGTGTATTTAAATCCCAGCAAGCAACCCCTGTTGCTTTCAAACATTAAAGTAAACAACAAAATGTGAGTTTTTCTGAGATTTTCAAGTGCTTAAATCCAGCTACCACCATTTAGCACTGACCGGAGCCCAGCTGTGCTGCAGCACCTCACTGCAGTTCCCCTTAGACCAACTTTTTCCCACCCCCACTAAAAATATGCTGTGTTAAACCAACACACCAACTGTGCAATTAAATATGGTGAAATAAAGGAGGAAAACTCATTTCTCCTTGCCTATGCAGTAGGCTAAACGCATTCAGATGCTCACTTTCTGCAGCTCACCTCACTGTTTGCTTCTAATTGTAACATGTTCTTGACTAAGACTTTACATGGGTCTCCCATCCCTCATAGAAAAAGAAAAAAAGAATGCAACATCTTCCTCCAGCACACTGGGGAACCCACCAGCCTGTAACCTTTATGAGGGGTCTCTAAAGTTCCTGCTGTGCTTTCTCAGACAGGTGTTTACAAGTGTGGGGAGGGACAATAAAACAGCGTCATCCTCAAAAGATCAAAATCTATGACTTTGAAAAACTGGTTTGGGCCTCTGATTTCCAAATTCCCTTTATCTGCTGCGGTGTGTGCTTGATGCTTTATACTGTTAGCAAAATAAGCAATGTTGAGAAGAGGAATTTTGACGGGCTTCTCACATCCTGTCTATAACCATCCCCAAAGGGCAATCCTAGCTCGGTTTTCCTTTCAACCTTGCCGGAGAAGAAAGGCAGCTTGCACCTAGCAACATCTCACAGAAAGCCATGTGGCTCAGTATGCCCAGGGACTGTTCATTTCCCCGCACCTAAATGAGACTTTACCAGGTACATGACACACAAAGTTTGTCTACAACCCTGCTTTCAAATAAGAACACATTTTAGTAATTAAACTGCCAATTAGATTTTTGGTATCTCACATGGTGCAAGGTTAGGCAGAAGACACTAGGAAGGACACAGACTTAAATCCAGTTTTATAATCCCACTTCTAAGGCCTTCAGGAAGTTGCATTATTTTAGTAGAAACCTGAGAGGTAAAAGCAACAATTCTGCTATTATTTATTACCTTGTGTGAAGTGATTAATACAGCAGTTTATTGTCTCAGTTGCACAAAAGAACTACGTGCCAACTCTTCCAGCTGAGGAAAAAGCACCATATTGCTTTGCAATTAAAAACAACAAGGAAGACTGCCAAGGGTGAAAAGTAGAGAAAATCCAAACCTCCCTCAAGCAGACAGAATGAAAAAGTAGAGCTGCAAAATCTCTTTCTACCTTCGCTTCTGAGTTTACAAGAGAGTTGTGGTGAGCTCATTGAGAGCCCAACTGACAATCATTAGAATTATAAAATCTTAAGGGGTTAGAATAGACCTTAAAGATCACCTAGTCCCAAGCATCCCTGCCCATGGGCAGGGACACCTCTCACTAGACCAGGTTGCTCAAGGCCTTATCCAGTGTGGCTTTGAACACTGCCAGGGTTGGGGAATCCACAGTCTCCCTGGGTGACCTGTTCCCAGTACCTCACCACCCTCAAAGTGAAAATCAACCTGGTGTAGATCACGGCAGTTGAGAAAATCAAAGAGAATCCACTGAGAAAATCAAAGTGGAATCTCTTTTCTAGAAAGAGAGATCATTACACACTAGATAATATGAGACCTTACTAAGTCAACAAACACCCTTGTCTCCTACATAGTTCTATTTCATGTTGCAGAACATCTGCTGACATCTCATTCCATCCATCTGCCACCAGCAGTGTTTGCTCCATCCATCCTCCTCTTCTGCTCACAGTAACACAGATGGGCAGAGGTGGTGAGCAGCCACCCATGCTACACCGTAGTTTCCCAGCCTTCTTCGTCTATAATGTTCTAAAAGCCAAGGCCCCTCCTGGCAGCCACTGGCTTGTCAGAGTGCCAGGACCACCAGCTGCTGTCCAATAGGTTGTTTCACAGAGTCCCTTCCTATCTACATCAGTTTGCATCATATTTTGTTGGCAATCTTGCATACTGATTTTGTGCTGAGCATCTATGCACCCAGCATAGCTCTGGCCTGTGACTAATGTGCCCTTCTCAGGCTACCCCACACTACACTAAGAATAAAAAAAAAACAGTGTAAGAGCTTTAAATCTGCTGGTCAACATGCACAAGCTGTCTTCTTTACCTTTAAGTTTAAGCCATGCTAGAACCAACATCAGTGGGACTCATCAGCTGTTACAAACACACATAACCCTTATTTACCACAGCCTGCCTGGAGATACAGAAGCCATTCCCAGCAGCAGCCTACTGAAGCCCTCTGCAGCTTTTCCTTGTTCTACACTGGTGCACAGAAAAATTAGAAAGACTCTGGTTTAATAAAAATACATGCACTGTAACAGAACATGTTTTTACATTGATATAGGAACTGAGTAGGAAATAATAAAAACACTAGGAAAAAAGAGAGCTTTTAAGTGTGACAGCTCTCAAGTCTGATTGCATAGCTCTCTCTCAAGTCTAGAGGTGGGCCTCTCATAAGTAGGTAAAAATTTCCATGCTTCAGTACTATAAAGCTCTTGTTTCTTCAGCTCTCTAGGAAACCTTTTTAAACACCCAGCATCTCTGCATCTAGAAGAGTGTGCTCAGTGCAGCATAAATCCCTTCCCATCCTGTCCTCAGCTCTGACACATTGAATTTTTTAAGTGTCTTGAGGTAATTTCATAATACTGAATTCCCCTATCATCTGTTTATTGCCCAGAAATGGGTCCCACAGCTTTAAGCTGGGTCCAAGGGAAAGTGAGGGGAAGCCAAGCGAATTCTTCAGTGCGGTTTGTGTTCAAGGACTCACACACTCCCCTGCGTTCTTACTGCTGCAGAGCTGAGGGAGCACCTTCCTGCTTTTAGCCAGCCTGTTAGCTGAGGCAAGAAATTTTCCCATACCGGCATACCAAAATCCTCCGGTAACAACTTCTTCCTCTTCTGGAAGTGTTCGGCCCAGCTGTGATCCGAGAACCAGACCATCGGACCTCGTGGACTGGAAGGGAGGCTGCAGGGATGCCACATCCCGGCCTTGGGCCAGCTACAGAGGGAACTCTAAATCCACCGGCTTTCTCTGCAGAGAGGAGGTTTATTATCTGACATTACTCATATTTTTCCTGTGTCCTGGCATGCTGCTTGTTAAATAAATAGCTTTTTTCACTTTCATCCAAGAAATTTCTTTCATATTGGTTCGGGAGGGAGTGCTGAAACCTGACTTCTGTGGAGGAGAAGTCCCTTCCAGGATGTTTGCCCCTAAACTTGTCTGAAACTGAGACAGTAAGGAAGGAGGAGGATTTCCCAGCTACCTGGGTGATTTAAGAAATGTCGTGGAAGATTAATTTCTGGGTAGAAGCAGAAAAGAAGAACTTTCTTGTGCTGGACATGGATTTTTTTTTTTTTTCTTTTTAAGCAGAAGATGTCACAAGCTCAAAGTCCAGCTGAGATGGTGAATTCAGGTATATATGATAAGCGTATCTCAGTTATTATGACCACATACTTTCTATACAAATCACATACAAACACATATTTTAAGGTTCAAAATCATATTTAACACAGAAAGGCCACCTTCTCTGAAATTTAGGACTGATTTACATAATACACCCTTAAAGTCCCTTTTTTAATGTGTTAATTCCTGTTAACAAAGAAAGGGATGTTGCAGGCACAGGTTTAAGCTTGATACATTCTGCTGTGCTCCCTCTAAAAGAGTGCAGCAGAACTGTCATAAAATAGCTATTTAGGAGCTACATTGTCCTTCTTTCTAATCAGGAGTCAGTGTGGAGAGAGAACCTATGGATCATGCATAATTCACTGCTCATTTGCCCCTGTGAAGGCCAGGAAGAAAATAAAAGGGGCTGGTGAAAATCCTGCAGCAAAGTTGCAGAGCAGGGCTTTGGAAGCCACCTCAAAGGATGCCCAGAGGTGCTCACCTCCCACTGCACCCAGCTGCTCCTGGAATTCAGCACTCGGGCATTGCACCAGAAATCTTGGCACCTTGTCCTCAGCTCTTACTTCTTCCACATATGTTGTCTTCAAAAGGCATTTTAAGACCAAAGGATGAGCCAAAATCCAGGAGGAGGCTTTTGATCATTCCCAGCATGGAAGGTCTTACGTGGCATTAACAGTTTCTGCAATAGCAGGAAATACAGCAGTGCTGTTGCCATTGTATCTCTTTATATCTAAAGAAACATATGCTCAGAATTCAAATGAGATAATTTACACTTTACATAGACTGAGTTTTCTTTAATGTTTCACTTCCTCCTGTCCTCTCTTTAAAGGTTCAAAGGAATCCCTCCTTGAAACAATCTTCTATAGGACACAATTCTATTCTGAACTCATAATTTACAACTTGGTATATTAAAGTGGCTAAATTCTGGAAAAGTTATAAAAGAAAGTGCTGAAGTTGATCAAGACTATAACCTACACTCACTAGACAATAATTTATGGACTACAAAAGCTACTCAATCCTCCATGTTTCTCAATTATTCCCAACAGACAGTCCACACAACAAGATTAACATAAAATCCAGGCAACATCAGAAAGCTGTAACTGTTCACAATAAATCAGCCACTTCCCATTCATTAGGCTTTGCATAGATGATAGCATTTCCTTTCTGGAAAAATCATGACTAGTTACTGTCTGCTTTCAGAAACAAAACTATCAGTAACATTTCCACAGGGATCATCTGAAATGGATTTCTAATAATGTGCAGGTTAAAAGGTTTTCTTGTTCTCCCCTTTCTGCATCCAGCATTTAAACTTCATGGTCCCGGTGACACTAGGAAAGGCACATGTGCTTAATAACAAAACTCATAAAGAAGTATGTCTTAAAACACAACTGCATGTTTAAATATAGAACAGACATGAACTCGGGCACTCACTTAATACAGAAGAACAGGTTCCATTTATTCCCCCAGCAGCCAGACTTAGAATAGGAAAAACTGACGCAGCAGATAAAGGCTCTTATCCTGGGGCTGGTTGTATGTAGCACTTCATCAGGTCGCTTAAAGGCACTTTGCTAAAGCAGAGATGTATTGTTATCCCTATTTTACAGAAAAGGAAAAGCCTCCCAAGGTTACAGAAGAAGGTCAGAAACAATCTGCAATCACCACCTACATACCTTAACTACTGTGCTTTAAGTCTATTAAGTCACACTCCAAGTGCTTCACAGACTGAGTATTTATGTAAACATTTAACTTGGTTTCTCAACAAACCTAAGTGCACTCACATTATTTTATCTCCTAAGTTGAACTGAATTAGGCCAATCTCTAATGTGCCCAAGTGCACAACATCGATGGCCCCGATTTCTCTGTCTCTGGAAATGCAGGGAGTGGTACCATTACCTCTGCATAAATTTGGAGGAAATACAGATGGCCCTGATGCATTTCACTTAAATAGGAAGACCATGAAATACTTCAAGTCCTGATAATCCAAATTTAGGTAATGCTTGCTAAATCTCAAGGTGGAATACACAAAAGAGAGATTCCTGAGTTCATACCTTCACATCAGCTCAGAGCCTTCTCTTGGAGGACAGCACAAAACACCGTGACACAAGTTAGGGTGACATTGAGCTGGCCAGTCCCCACAGATGAAACATCCTGTATTTCCCTGTGATGTCATCCTGTCTGGACCATGTCTCCTCCCATACTTCCATCACCACAAAACCTGGTTTGCAGGTAACATTGCCCTCTGTCACATGAATTTTGGCCAAACCAGCTGCAGATGGGAGCCCCTTCTGACCTTCAAAGGCAAAGAGAAGCCTCAAAGCAGGTCTGATTAGAAGAGTCCAGATTAAATGCTCTTTTTAGTGACTGTTTTCTTTGCTTACCTTTACTGTCCCCCCTGTTTCTTTAGCAGGGCACCATCCTGGCAGAGCAAGCTTGGTCCAAACATTGGAAGGCTTCAGAGTTTTGCAGCTGCCTCTTTGCTTGGCTTTCCCTCCTGTGCCTCAGTTTGGTGTCTTGCTTTATATGGGAAAGGCTAAAGACTTCATTTTTATAAAGTGCTTGAACAGTCTATTTGATATAAACCTCATTTTTCAGAGGTGTCAAATACCTTGGCTCCCACCGAGCTCAAATACATCATCTCTCTGAGTGCTGGGGCAGAGGGGCTGGCATGGCCAGGGAGCCAGGCTGTCCCATGGAACACGTCTGCTGGCAGGAAGGGCACACTGCTTGTCCCATGAAGTCTAACTGCAGTCCTGGGAGGAATGTAAAAACTAGCAATATAGTTTTTTTAGATGAGGCAACTCAGATGCAATCAGTGTCTGGCTGGGAGATACAGACGGAGTGAAAATGCCTAAACATTCTTTTCAGACTGCTGTCCAAGGGTAAGTGCAGTGCTTATTTACAACCCTCTGTTTCACAGCTCAGCCACTGAGGTTAGCTTCAAAACTTCACACAATTATCACTTGGAGGTCTGTATTTTCTAGGGGGTTTTATTCTGAAATACAGTAGAGAAACAAATAAGCAACAGCTTTCAGGGAGGAAGCAACTGAGAACCACTTGGGCCAGACGTTCCTGCTCAGGCTGCCCTGCCTGGTTCTGTTGTGACAGTGTGGAAACAAAATATGTAACTGCATTCCCCACAAACTTAATCTCCCACTGCAAAAACTCGCACTGACAGCACCAGGGCACTCAGCGGAAGTGGCTGCAATGTTAGCATTCACCAGGAATCATTCCACAAATAATGGAGCTACTGTTCGCATTTCCAGTCGGGCAAAGCACATGGCACAGGAGTACCAACGCCAAAAGAGGTTGCACTAACAAAGGCAGATCCAGCATATAGAGATTATTAAGAGTGCAGTAGTGGGAAGTAGTGGGGAAATAGAACACTCTGGACTCTCCAGAGATCAGATTCTATTTTCCTGGATAATTCTACGATTACAGAAAGGTATTTAAGCTACCACACCCAGCGGTAACTAAGGCTTACATGGTTTACTAAGGTCAGAGAGGATTTCTCTCATGAATTTTTACATCCTGCAAACAACTCCAGTATTCTCAAAACACCTACATAACTGTCATGGTAGTGAACCAAACAACAATAGTTTTTGTCCTCTACAAAACAATTTCTGACATACTCCATTTTATCCAAGAGCCAGAACACTTTTTCAAAAGTAAAATCACTACATCTTGATAAAACAGGAGAGTGAGAGGAAACACCCTCTGCAATCACCCTCAGCAGACAGGGACTGGGAGAAGTGGAACAAACTCTTCCCATCACACACAAGAAATTTCAAGTTGAAACCCATTCTTTGGAGAAGGCTGAGCAAGAGCAGAGAGTCAGAACCTGCTTGCAGCAGAAAAACAGTTTGCAATCTCAATTACAAAGTTGCTGTTATGATACCATAATACACTTTTAAAGCAGCTCATTACCAATTTATTAAACATTAGGGCTTCTTTGAGACTGCTGGAGATTATTGTTTAAACTGCTATTTAAAAGTGTTCAGACTCACAGCATGGCTAGTTCATTCTTATACCAATACAGATACACATATGGGGGGAGTAGAGCTGTATTACAGTTCTTTTTTTAAAAGTGGTTTTGCTCGCAGAGTGGAAAAAAAAAAAGCGTGCTTTTTCACATCTGGACTGTGAACTAGATAAAATAACTTCCAAATAACAAACCATAACTTACTGGAGGACTAAGTGATACTTCTAAATAAACATAAATATTATTTTGACATTTGGATACCTTATACAACAATAAATAAAGCCATTAATACAGACAAGTAGGCATGTCTCCATGTTCCGGGAGATGCCAGGCCACCACCTTTAGAAAGGGTTGTGTGGCTTTAGAGAGAGGTAACAACCTCATTAAAGCCTTTGGTCTGTCTGGAGATGTTTTCATTTGTTCAGGCTGAGATGTCTTGCCTTTTTTGTTTCCTTTTGTCTCAAAGGATTAACAAACAGAAGAGGAGCAGTGCTTCCCTGTCCAAGTTCTTATTTTTAATGAGAAAAATAAATATTAATTAGAATATAAACCAAGAGCAGTCCTGCTGAAGTGGAAATTTTGTTTTTCAGAGACTGGATAACCATGGAGTAGAAGGTTGCAATTAATTGACTGATACACCAGGAATCTCTGACAAAGAGTGGTCAGTTTGAACCTTGGGCTCAGTAATGAGCTCTGCAGTTCCCTCTTTGACAGAATGAACCACAGCGGTGCTGCACGACTCCAGTTAGTTTCATTTTATAATTACAAGTCTGTTCTTTACTATTTTTTCCCAGCTTAAATACCACTTTTTCAAAGCGATGCTAAGGGAAAAAAGAAATGGAATCAATTTTAATGAACTCATGCAAATATAAGCCTGGTGAAATGAAATCACAGACCTAAGCAGAATACTGCATTGTACACATTTGTATGTTTTATGCTAAGCTCATCTAAATTTAAATAATTGGACCTAATTTGGCAATCTACACAATCCGTTTGCAAACTTCCACCACTGAATTTTAAGTATGAGCCTGGAAAATCATTACCATTTTTATTTATCATGGTGGCCCCAATCCAACACAGAACTAAAATCTATATTTGAGTGTTTTGAATGAGGTCTTAGCACATGCACAGCATCCACAAGTTATCAGGAACTCTAATTTCAGAGAAAAGTCACTGGTATGTTCAGATCACATAATTTTAATCTCAACTCAACCTCAGATGTCTGAAGCTTGAGACTGGGAGCCTTCTTCCAAAAAATCCACTATTTTTATTCCTCCTCCACGCCAAACTATCTGAAAAGCATTCCCCAGATCCTAAAAGTTGCTCTATTGCTTTACATCTCCACCCTTTCCTCTTCTACAAGAAATCCTCTTACCTGCTGTTTCCCCCTCATGCAGATACTCACCCAGTCCTTTTCCAGTATGCACCTGGGCTCCACTGAGCAGTGCATGAACTGGATGTGCTTTCCATGCTCCAGGAGCACGGTGTTAGCACCAATCGAGTTTATTAAAGGCCAGTTCTCCCATACTGTCCCCAGCATGTGTTTTGTCTGCAATGAGGCTTATTTTTCATTTGTGTCTCATCTTTGTTTAACAAAAATTGCAATAGGTCTTGAACTTATAAAAATATTCTTGCTCCAGATACCTTAAAAGACTAAGCAGGAAAGAAAATCGTTTCCTATTCAACTGTATTCATTACCTTTTTTTTTTTTTCCTGAAGGCATAAAGAAAAAGAGAAGCCAAACCACATTCTTTCAGGTGAAAACTGCCAGTCTGAATTTGGACTAAAGTCTGATCCATTGCAATGGGAAGATTCACAGCATCCCAGCGAAATACTCAAATCAGGAGGGTAAGCAGCCTGCACTGGCACCATGAACCCTGTCCATACAACCAGAACACCACCACTTAGCTATGGTTGTGTGTCAGTAAAGCCATTTTAAATCACAGGCATAGCCAAGATCTATTAAGGCAGAACTGCAGTAGATCACATATAAGTTCAGTTTCTCTCCATGTGTCCTCAGGAAATGTGTTAATTGCTCACAACTCTAACACAGATTTTCAATACATCTGCAGGATGCAACAATATGCACTAAGGGGAAGCTCTGATTCTTATCCGAGCATAATTGAGGGATATTTGGTAAATTCAGCACCACAGCTTTATCGCGTCTCAAGCCTCCTTCTACTATCCACCATTTTTCTCCCACTGGCTGGACTGGATTCTGGGTACCTACCCATCACCGATGTGGCAGGATGCAGCTCATTCACACCCCTGGCCACAAAGCTCAATTGCCCTTGGGACTCCACACAGGGAATTCTGTACCAGGACAAGGTGTTAACTTTGTGTCAGGATGAGCAAAATCTGCAGCCCAGCATTTTGAATTCCAGCACATCCTGCCTCCTCCATCCCCATCTCAAATCAGCTCCTTATACACTGGATCACATATTGCTGCCACAAATTAGATTCCGTATTTTTGTAGGCCATCTTAGAACTGTAACGAAGCAATGTGATTTAGGCAAGAATTCAGAGTCGTTCCTGGAGAATTTCCCCAAATCAGAACTGCTTTGCACAGGATTCGTTTTGCTCCCAGAACCTTCACAATCAGTTACAAAGACCTGCCTTCTCTTCTACCATTGTCATGATACTGCTGTAGTCAAATTCTCTCCAATTAATCTGAGTAGTAAAAATCAGACCTTTTATTTTGCATCAGGAGAAAAATTTAAAACTTATTCAGCTCTGACACATTTAATGNGGCAGGCCCTCATTAGATGGGTGAAGAAGAAATTGCCAGTTGCTCAGACAACACCAAATCCAAGAGTGTATCTTCTTGTAGAAGCCTTCCCCTGTGACGGCATGACAAGCAAAGTTCCTACACCGTGACAACTCATTCACCCCAGCCTGTCAGCTTGTAGAGAAAGAGCTGTGGTGGTATTAAATTGGTTTGGAATGGAAGATGCCATTTGAAACTGAAGTTTCAAAATGCACCTGAGCAACAGTGCTGTTTTCACTGCTGAGAAAGAGAACTGAGAAGAACCAATGAAGTTTAAAGGAAATACGAATCACTAAAAGATAATTGGGCAAAACCATTTTTTAAGTCACAACAAACACTGTCACATCGAAGGGAACTGAATTTCACCAGTTGGCATAAGCTTAAACCAAGTATGTTGCACTACCTTCAGCATAGGCTTGTACTTACCACCTCTGAAGTCTGATTCTTAAACCTGATCCAAAATGCTGGGAGATTCTTCCCTGACAACAAGGGCTCAATAAGGTGTCTTTATTAATCACAGCTAACAAATATGTCAAGTCTGGGACCTTTGGGAGGAAGGGGCAGAGCGGGGCTCTGTGCCTTGTTCCATATGAGGACATGACAACTGAGATCTGCAGTGCCTGATTAATATTTTATGCTGAGATCCACTGGGTATGCGGTGTAATTCTGGTGGCTTGTTTTGCTCTACGTTTGCTGCATCTCCAATGTTATTTGCAACAGCTTAGTGGAACAACAACAAAAAGAGGTTTCATTCCCACAAGACAGCATTGGCTGACCTCTCTCACTGCTTCATGTAATTCGGAGGGAGCAACCACTAAACAGGAACTGAAAGTGCTTTGCAACTTTTAAGAGGGAATAAATGGCAGCAGAGATTTACATATAGATAGCATTTCAGAGAAGAATGATGTTGAGTTCTCCTGCCTTGCATTTATCTACCAACTTATCCTAACACAGTGGCCAGAGGACGAGCCTGCAACAGGGCAGTGCTGAATACACATCTCTGTGTCATCACCAATAGGTCACTGCACTGGCATTAAAATAACATTAAAACACAGTGTGGTCAATAAAAAGAGACAATGAAAGCAAAATGCATAACTTCCAGAACAATTCTACAACTGAGGACCTTACTAAGACTTTGCAGTGGTCTCCGATCTGAATTTTGAGTGAAATGAGGGCTACAGTAAGTTAAAATCTCACATTCTGAAGATGGGCACAGTGGGATTTGACCCATGCTCAGGAAATCACTGCATCTCAGAGGCCCCAAAGCAGTCCAGATACCACCAACATTGGCAGACAGCAGCCCTACTGCCTTCAGGGGATGCAGTAGTAAAGACAGCTGTTCTGAATCAACATCATCTTAACACATCTCAGAAAGCTTTCTGGTTTAATTGCAATATATGGATGGGGTGATTTTTTAATTTTATTTCCTTGCTATTCAAAGACCTTTAATAGCATATAACTCATATTCCCTTAGGAACAGGAGTGATGTTTGCAATGAACTCTGTGTAAGAAGATATGTGTCAGGGAAAGACTGGGATATTTCTAGATCTCCAGTCTCTTTATGCAGCTTAATGCTAATGAAAGAAAACCATATTTTGCACACAGTGAAAGGGAACAGATGGTGTCACAGTTCTGCTGTGGAATTTAAGCAGAGTGACAACCTATACATCAGATCATCATCATGGGTGAAACTCTTTCAGGCACTTGCATGGAGGGTTTGTTTGGTTTTTTATTTACTTATTACTATCCAAAAATCTTGAAAAGCTTTTTCTTCCCTTTTTCTTTTTTTAAATTGAAACATCAGAAAATAGTTTGATAACCTCACCATCCTTACAAAATGCCAGAAGGCACATGGAGACCAGTATTTCAAATACAGTGTGAGGGGACAGCTGAAACACAGCACCTCATATTGCAAACTGGCTTTGCAATCATGTATCCACCCAGACACCAGTCGCTGGCAAGGAAACCGATGAGGGCTTAAAAATGACGCCATCAAGTTGAAAATCACTGCTCTGTCTGAAATCTGGTCCTAGCTTTAATTATGCCTGCAAGGCAGATGACAGGGGAAAAGAGATCTTCTTTTCATTTTTAGTAATTTTATATTTTACACTTTTGATTTTCAATATTCTGTGTGCAGTTCACCTCATTGTTTCATTTCTAGGTTCACCTGCTTTCATCTTGGAGAAAAACAAAGGCAAACAAAAAGCAGATAAATTTACCCAGAAACTGGAAAATTAAAACTGCCTTTCTATCCAATGATTTGTTGCTGCTGTCTTTTTTAAATGGATAGTTGAATTTTTTTTGTCCCTACTGATAACTGAGTCAGACTTATGTTTACATGTGCTGATCCTAGCAGGGGCATCTGAATCCCCACAAAGTATCCTGCTCTGGTGAGACAGTCCACAGGCAACCTGAAGTTTCACAATTTTTACTCTTTTCATTCCTTCAGATTCCTCTCAGCTTATTTCAACTGCCTGCATGAGTATTTGAGAGTGCATACCACTAAAAGCAACAGATGACATGCTCATCCACTCCATAATTCACACTGACAATAGCCAATCTCTGCTCAGCCCATATCCCACAAGAAAAGGGATTAATCAGGCAGTGACATCCTGAACAACAAAACTCAGGCTGCTGGGTTAGGGTTTAGATCCCTCCAGTAATGGCCTGGACCCACTCCATTCTCTCTGAAACTCTGGAAAATGTTTGCACGATGACACCTCCATATTCCCACAGCAGTGAATGGTGTCCAAAGCTACCCAGTTCCAAGCCTAATTACGGTTTTTACAATAAGATAGAGAAAATCAGGTTTTGCATACAGCCCATACTGGCACATTGCAATCTGCAACATGTTCAGTTCTGGCTGTGAGGGCCAACAGCAATCAGGTTGTGAAGCCAAATTTATGTATTGAGGTATGAGGCACTGAGACTCAAGGAAAGCAGAGCAATACAAGCACAACTGAACTAAGTGCTCTGGTCTCCCAGTGGGTGAGTGTGCTCAAGGTACTGTGCTCCCCCACGTCTGTTAAACAGCACAGGCTAAAACTAAGGTCTAATATAAAAGAGATCTCCACTCTCCACTGCAGGCAAGGAACAGCTTAAAATCACCCCCACTTAGCCAGGATCTCTATCTATATGTATTTGTGGGGATAAAGTAGCACTTCCTCAAGCAAAAGGGAATGCCAGGGCTCTCTCAGAGACCTAGCACCTCCCGTAACACAGAAGCCATTAATCCCCCTACAGCAAACCAGCCTTGACTCCAAAAGTGGCAGTAATTAGAAAAAATGACTGCACATAGATACATTTGGGGTGGAAGCACTTGAAATGGGGAAAAGTGGGGAAATATTCACAGTGAGTGAATTCTAAACTCATTCACAGAAGTTCACAAGGTGTAACCTGCTGATTAACACGTCTTGCAGGGAGGGACAACAACTTCTAATGCTTCCTTCGAGGAGAAGTGAAACACTCAGGTTTTAAGGCATTTACAGGGCATTTCTCAAATGCGTCAAGTAAAATCACTCCTGTGCTCCAAAACATCCAGGCTCTTGCTGCAGAAACGCCACAGCTATTACACAGCAAATGTGAAGTGAAGAAGCAGAAAGAGATTGTCAGTAAACAGGGTTAATCCCTGCAGGTAATAATACCCTTTCCCTTAAATTGTGCAGCATGTTACAGTCTGCAGACTCTCAATCCCATTTAACATCTCTCTCACGCTGCAAGCAGACACATCGGAGCTCCCCCCCAGCTCCGCGCCCCCTCCCCAAATTCTGCAAGGCTGTTTTTGCAGGCAGCAGCCAGTTAACTAAAGGCTGCTGGTACTACCCCGGGAAGCTGTAGGGGGGCGGGTGAGCCGCACAAAAGATCTCCACACAAAAGGCCATCCTTTTCATCCTTTTTTCCCCTCTTCATTTTCTCCAGCTGAGCCATAGCTTTATTTAATCAACACTTAAAAATAGATGCAAATGTGGGAGAGGGTGGGGTCTGGGGGGGATGATATGGGGCAACACCTATTTTAATATAAAGAATCAAATTTGGTGGGTGAGGGGATGTGGGGAGCCTTCGCTCTCATCTTCCCCCTGCTTCCAAGCGAGCCCTCTAGCCTGCGTCCCCAGCGCTCACAGAAATCCATGCAGCATGCTACAGATATTTTTCTTTTTTTGTTGTTGTTTTTTTGTTTTCCCCCAGGAGAAGACGTAAAGGGCTTGACTCTAAAAGGACAGCGAACATCTCTGCATTCCCAGCAAGACCCGCACAGCACATAATCATACGAAAAACATGGCTGGCTGGTGCATCGACAGATGCAAACGAGAAATACCAGATTTAGCCTTATTCACAGCAAAATTAAATGGGGAGCAGAGAGGTAGAAAGGGAAATAATTATGGCTGTGTAACATGGCTGCACAATTTTCAAAGCCTCACGACTGCCAGCTTGCAGGGAGCAGTGAAAATGTGTGTCTGCTCCAAAGGGAGCTGTTCCTGCCACCCCTGCAGCACAGCCCGCTCATCCCGCTCTCCATCCCGTGGGCTGGCACGCTGGCCAGCCAGCACCAAAGGCAGGGAACAACTGAAATAGAGTACCTGATCAATGCAACTTCACGGGAGCCGAAGGTAGAGATTCTAGCAGAAATGCAGCAAGGAAGAAAAAAATTCTGCTTGGATCCTTCTGGCAGTCCACAGCCTCATCTACATGCATCTGAGCGAGCCCTTTCCAGCAGCTGCTTCTTTTATCAAGCCCACAGGCACAGCAAATTAGTCCGGTTAGACAGTTCAGTCAATGTGGGCTATTCACAGCGTGCCTGCTGCAGGAGCCCAGCTTCTCCTGTCCCCCTGTCCCCGGGTAGGCACCCGCCCACCTCCACATGGCCCTGGATAAACACGGCTCTCACAGCACCCACAGAATGCACCACATGATCCTGACAATCATCGCCCCTCACTGGACCTCTCGCTTCGCCCGAGCTGGGCGCCGGGATCTGGGTAAAAAGGCTAATAAGCCCAAGAAAGGGTTTACTTTAAAGGGAAAAGCTTTCTTTTTCCTTCCCTCTTCCCCTCCCCCCCTTCCTCCCCCCTTTCCTTTTTCTGTCCCGCTCCCAACCAAATAGGAAAAAAAAAAATATAAATGCAAAGATCTGAAGATGGGTCATATCTTCCTAATAAACTCAGTTCTGAAGATGAAGTGTCACTCTGAAATGAAGTCTCATTCAGACTTCTAACTATTTCTTCAGACTATCCAGAGATCCTGGATAACGCCTGATACATTCCTGGAGAGAGAGGCTGACCACAGCTAGTGCATCCTTGATCTGTACAAAGCCACTGATTTCTATTTCGTTGTTTTAAAGAAGAAAATGTGATAAGCCCTTCGTTTCTCCTCCTTCCCTCACCGTGAACCATTTTAAAATATTCATATAGGAATGACCACACACACTGAAGTAAAGCATACACTGTGCCATCCTTGGGAGTGGGGAGCAAAGCTGGCAGACAGAACACTGGAGGCATGTTCCTCTTAAATACACTCGTGAGTGGGACCCATAGGGTCAAACATGAAGAAGAAACATTTATGAAAGTCATTCAATTTTTCTGTCATTGCACAAAGGAGAGAAGAACTAAGCCCTTTTCTCGCCCCTGAACTCCAGAATATCTTTAGGACTAACAGTGTCCTTCTTTGTCCCCTCCAACATAGGAAGCAATATGCATATGGAGCTATAAATATATACACATATATATGTCCTATAAAATGCAGCTTCTCTTGGTTATCTAAACTTTCTCTTTGCAAAGTAACAGTTAATTGGAATAGTTCTCCAAACAATCTAGCTGATCCCTGACGGCTGCCTACTTCGTGTCAGCATTTGCACTTAACTAGAAGTTAGTGTAAGCCATCCACATAAAACAAAGGTAAACACTGATAAGGCATTTGATGCTTGATAAAAGTAGGTTTATCCAAAAATGGGTTAATAGAAACACATTGTGGCATCACATCACTCAGCTGTGTAGTTGGGTTAAAATCTTGGCTCCTGCACCCATCACACACAAACCACAAACACAAAACTCCATAAAACCTTCTTCCTTTTCTGAAGGAAAAGGAAAGGAACTTTATGGCTCTGAAAGAGAAGTTTGAACTTACTCCCGAAATTCCTCAGAGGCTTAAGAAAAGAGAAAAGATAATAAAAGGCAGAGGAAGTAAAAAGAATAATAAAGAAACAAACCTCATGCTTCCTATGCCATTCCCACCTTCCTAATGTTGTAAGGCTGGCAATACCCGGAAGCAAATGACACTTTAATCAGGACCACCATCCAAATTTGACTGTAGGAAGTAAGAAACATCTCAACAAAGGCAAGATTGAAGTGTGGAAAGCTTTTGGAACGGGTTAAAAATTAATTTCAAACTCAGGGGAAGAAATGAAACAAAAAATCCATGAACTGGATGAGCAGGGAGTAAGCAGTGCCTTTGGCAACCGGGAAAGGTAATGCTGTTCTTCTGCCTGCCCACAATTTCCAGCCTCAGCAATGCATTATCTTTAATTTGCTCCTGTCTGAACAGGAAGGTTTGGTACTGCCCCTCCACTCATCTCTGCTCACGTACTACCTCTCTTGCCTGAAGGGTGAGAGGAAGCAGGAGGTGGGGTTGAAGTAACTTCAAGACTGCATTACAGAGAATTTAATAAGCTCGGCACATCACTGTCCCTCATCCCATATGGAAGTATGATCCTTGGTCCGGGGGAAGGGCAGTCAATACTGCAATCAAAGCTACAGCTGCTGCTCACACATATATGCAAACAGCCAGGGCAGCATATGAGAGCAGAACATGGTCTGGGAAGGGTGAGGAACATCCACCCAAGGGTGGTGGGGGACAGTTTTAGTCCCAAGGAGTGGAAAGGAAACACTTCTCACATATTCTGGCCAATATGAGCAGAATCAATGTGTGAGAGAGGTGAAGGATGCTGCAGCCCCCTGGTGATCAGCTGGCACCTCTCCAGAGTGTGAACACCCTCACCTTCCCACACCTTTTCAGCAAGATCCACTGCTTAGCATCTCAGAGCAACTCCAGGTGCCTATAGCATGGGGCAAAACCGATGAAAATTCCAGCAGCAAGAGGAGATTGAATATGCATAATGTAAAGATATCGGGCCAGATGTTATACTGGCATGGCAAAGTACAGTTGGCTGAAGACCTATTTTTTCAGGCTTAATTAGAATTTAGCCCTGATAAAAAGCCAGACCATTCCCCGTTATTGTCAATAAGGGTTTGTCATTGTCCTTGATGGCAGCAGGATATGGAACATTAGGGGGAAAAAAAGGTCCAATTCGTTACCTTGAATAGGTAAAAATGGAAGTCCATTCTTTGCTGTCACATTTGATTCCTGAAAGACATCTTAGTGTATTGCTAGAATTTAACTTAGTATTTCTTAAAAAATAATTTGAAGCAGGATAAAGTGATTTATAAGATATTTTTCTTCCTGCATATTTGATCACTTGTTAAGGGAATGCAATTTAGTTCTTAAAAAAAAAAACCCCAGATCTTTCTCTCCAGAAATCTCAGCCCCCTGATGCTCAGCATCCCTGAAGCACCCCTGCAGAGCAGCGATGGCTGCAGCGTCACCGTGGAACAGGTGACACATGTGCCTCTCCATTCATTGTCTCCTGCTGAAATGCTAATGATCACCGGGTAGTCCTGGAGTTGGCCAAGACTCTGTAGAAAGAAACAAAGGGAGGAGGAAAACATAGAGGCAATCTTAAAGCAGCCTAAAAACTTGACTTCAGAGAAACAGTAGGAGCCCATATCCACAAGAGCCTCAGTTTCAGAAGGAAGAAAAAAACAACCTCACTCTTTGAAGCTGGCTGGAAGCACAACTGGCACAACTGGTTGGTTTCCAACTTCTCTCAGACTCTAATTTGACACTTACTTCACTATATTTATTTATTTCTTTCAGGCAGACAGGAGAGGAAGGAAGAATGTAAAAGCCTGATTAATGTAGTAACAGACAAAGGTCGTAAGATCGCAGGTCATTGCTTCACCTGTAAGCTGGTCCTTCACATCTGTACTCCTGCTAAGCAAGCAATACATGCGTGTGTGTGTGTCCTCAGAGAGCAAATCTACCTTTTTTTAGAGTACTACATGAAGGTACATGAAGAGGGCATAATTCTGAACAGCAATATTCACTGTCATCTGCAAACTATAATCAATTATGTGCATTCTTATGCACTGATTTTTCTTAATGTTCATTGATTTTAGGAACAGATATTTAATCTGCACTGTATAAAACCAGGCCTAAAATTTCAATTAGTTCCCCTGGTACTGAGTGCAGGCAGATAAAATTGCAGAACTATTATCAGCTTAAAAAAACCAAACAACAAACAAAACAAAACCCAACCCACACTGTTCTGATATTCCTTCTTGCTCTTACATAAAAGATCTGGAAACACATATTGTAGTTTCTCTGAACAGCATTTTTTTAACAGATAAATTCAGAAATATACTGACTGTAGATATTGAAAATGTCTAGTTTTGAAAAATATCAATATGAAACTTTGTCTTGGACTCTGGTGCACTTGTACATTCCAATATAAATTTTTGTTTGCTTTGCAAGAGTAGAAGCATGAAATTTCTTACAGTGTTACAATAATAAACTTCTCATTTTTAAAGTTCTCTGTGGATTTGTATAATAAAAATAATGTTTAAAAATAATCCCCCGTACCATAAAAGTATCACAGTTAAGCAGATTCCAGTTGATACATAGGAAATGACACTTATAATATTCACAGAACAGCAAGAAAACAACCCTCCTAATGAAGTAAATTTTCTGTTAAAGGAAACAGTGCTTTTTGTATTGAATCATGGAAGTGTTTCACCCAAGTAAGTGGTCAATGACTAATATTTTACCAATATACAACCCACAAGCAAATTATGAGATGCTGTATTTATCTATACCTGACAATCTATTTCTTGCCCTATGAGACAGAGCCCCCTGAAGAGGTTGAGGACTCCCCTAGAGAACCCACAGACACATTTAGCTTTTATGTTTATAGATGTAAGAATCAATGATGTCAAAAGGATCTTTTACAGATTTATCATGGTGTTTACCGCTGTATCCCAGCCTCACTCAGACTAAGAGATGCTCTGCAAAGTATCATTTCAGGTTGATTCCCTGCCATGGAGTGTCTCCTTTTCTCATATTGGGAATGAGCGAAAAATGGACTGATCATTTTCCCTGTGCTTAATAGATTCTGGCACAACCTGGTCTCCTCCATAAACAAATAGCCTCAGCACATGAAACCCCTGAAGACTGATTAAAAGTAAGCCTGATTTCATCTGCACTGGTTTCATGCAGCCATTAATATTGTTAACACATAACCTTTTGTTCTGTGTAGCTGGAGGGCAGCTCACATTGCACTCGCTGAAGCACCTCTGAAGGTGTGTTCGCTGCCAGTGACATGTATGATTATGTTAATGGTGCTTAACATTTCTTTAACGTAAGGAAAACTGACACCAGTAATACAGAAATTAATACTTGCATGTAAAGTGATGCCATTAAGGTTCAGGGAGGGAAGAGGCCTTGCTGCCAGTGCGGCCACACAGATTTGTACAACTGTGAGGGAAAAAGGCATCTGGGCTGAGATGGACCATAAGGTGATGGACCATAAGCAACTGGGTTGAAACTTTGAAAGAGCTGAGTGCTAAGCACAGCAGTGCTGATTTTGGACAGAAGAAGATGGAAACACTGCAAATGTTCAGGAGAGCGTGAGAGCAAAGAAGCACAGAGCCAAAAGACCATTCCCTGGAGCCCTCGAGAGCCCAGGGGAACTTCTACAAATGTCTGCAGTGGGAGGGAGGTTTGTACTTTCCCATGCCTCACGTCACTTCCTAGCGTTGATTCAGTGTTCTAGGACTGGAAAAATATGTCTGGCTTCATGGTCTGGCAGGATATGGATGCATGTGCACAATCCACAGTAACAGCTCAGCACTTGGCTGCTCTCCTCTGAGGGAGCTGTACAGATTTACCACAGCTGCAGTTCTGGTCCTTGATATTTCTTTACTGACCTAACTAAACGATAATTTGAAACTAAAAATAGGTGATGCAAACTCTAGGGGAAACCGTGCAGACAATGATCAGGATACAATTTTTTGTGCAATACTGAAACAGTAAAATTTAAGTCTGACATTTTTAGAAAGACAGGAGCTGAAAAGTATAGGAGGAATACAAAGCTGTCCTCACTTCTCCCCCATCTTCACGTCTTCTTTAAAAATAAAAAACCAGAAGAATAAAACAAGAATTTAAAAAGTGACAGCCACAACTCATTTTGTCACACACTAGAAGCTTCTCCATCCACAGACCCATGGGAATGCCACCTTCCTCACGTCTGCTCCTCCTGATATAGTGCTAACATGAGCCAGACTCAGACATGCAGCTGATTGACATCAAAGGACCCATTTGATGCAATTTATTCAATTTTAAACTATTTAATTTTAACTGCAAAGCTGCGCTGTAGGAGACTAGACTTAAACCTAAACCAGCAAAATTCAGATCACAGCTTCCAATCTGCCCAAGTGAGCTGTCCAGTTAGACCAGCCCTACAATCCCGTTCATTTTAGACTGGCGTGATGCTCTGTGTAAGTTGAGGATACCTGGCAGCAATCTACTCATCTGCACAGGCCTCAATAAACAACTACAACAACAACAATAATAATAAAGCATGTAATCCTTGTGATCCATTTGCAGCATATTCCACCCTTTCAGACCTACATGATCACAAGCAGTGGGAGTTTGGCTCACCCCTGCCAGGTGAGAGCCAGCCCTCTTCCCATAAACACTGCAGCCTCCAAGCTGCACTGCTGAAAGCCCCATGATTTTCCTAAGCCAGGGAGAATCTCTCCTTCTGAGAAGGATTTTGAGACCCTTCACACATGAGTGAAGATACTCCCCTGAGCACAGATCTATTAGGGAGCTCTCTCATTGCCCCCCTCCTCAATTCCTTGTTTCCAGCTGATGGCTACAACTTCACACCCTGCTCACGAAGTCCACGCAAAGGCCATGGTTTCCAATGCAGGTTTAGGGTACAATACCACTAGGCTTTCTGTATGCCTCTGCCAACAACTGAACTTTGCAAACCTGTGACGTATGTACCAAATGACACTTGCCACAAGACGTGTCCTGTCAGCAGTTCAGAGGTTCTGCTGATCCTTTGTGCCATATGGCCTACCCAAACCTGCCCACCTCAGCAGCCAGCCCCTCTGCTATCTCCCCTCTCCTTGCCAGGGATTTGAATGACTCCCATGCCCATCCAACCCAACTGGCCATTGTACACTGCAGTTCAGCACACCAGAACTTCTCAGAAGGCATGGGCTTACCACCCACTCCATGTTACTGCAGACAGACAGATGACCTGCCTGAAACTGGTTCTTTTAATTCTGTCTTAAATTCATATTCTGTGATAGAAGCTATTCTTATTAATTGGAATGCAAGAGAGATCAGGCTCAAGATTAGAAACCACATGTCTAATTTTTATTAGTTAGGAAAATGCAATATATCTTTATTCCTCCAATATATCTTTATTCCTCCTTTTAAGGAGTAAAGGTAATTTTCCCCAGTTCTCCCACCAAACATCAAGGACTAAATTCTTTTTGTTTGCACTTTGGTGAAATAACAATAAATAGAGCCCTTAGCGCCCTTCAATAGAACACAGGGTCTGGAATTCAATATATTCAATATACAAGAACCAAACAACTTGTTTAAAAAAGTCAAGCACAAAGGGACACAGAGGAAGGGAGGTTATTTTTCCGAAAATCAAGCAGCCAAACAAGGCTGAGATTTGGACCCGTGGCTCCCAAATGCTGTCAGCTAGGACTGTGTCTCTGCTGGGAAGCCCTGGCCATGCTCTCCAGTTCAGGAAAATGCAGGAGCGGGATGTGGATGGAGGCATGCACACATGGCCCGCTGCTTATAAATGCATCCAGAATCAGCCTCAAATCTCCTCCTGCACCTAGAAATCCTCTGCCTGAATACAAATGCATCCCAGCCTCACTGCAGAAATCTGCAACGATTAATGCTACACACCATGCCATTACAGGCCTCCCATTAGAATGCACCCAGTGACAGAAATGGATTTACTTTGAGTTTTACTTGAAAGTTAACCGAATAGCTGTGCACTTTGCAAGAAAATCGTCTCCCTGTCAAGCCACTAGACACTCCACACACCCCTCTCAAAAAAACCCCCAAGAAACAACAGTGCTTTGTATCAACAGCTACACCCAAGATGGTTGTTAGAAGCGAGAACAAGGGAAGGCTGGTAGCTGCTACGCATGTCCAGCCAGATTAGATCACCAGCAAGTGTCCCAAGAAAGGCAGGGGACAATACTGTCACCCATTTGTGAGGTGGAACGTGTGATCGGTTCAAATAAATGTGAAATTTCAAGAGATGCAAAAGAGGACAATTTCTGGCACGAAAGCCAAAATTTACATCGTCTCGATTGCAAAACACCAGTCGGGCTGTGCCTCTGTCCCTCCTCTGGTGCAATTGCAGCCCTGTAGCCCATTGCATTTCCCAGCCAAGGAAGTGAGTCAAGAGCAGTGAGAGCCTGCAGCAGGATTTGTTTTACAGCCAAACTACAGACCAGGACCACTTTCAGGAAGATGCTGTAGGAACAAAGAATAATGAGGTTGATTCCTGCTCCAAGGCATCTACAGCTAAGCAGCAACAATCCTTCACCGACGACCCATTCTGATATGCTGCTGTCAGTCACTCGACTTGGGAAAACCTGTGTTTGATGTACATCATTACTCACCCAGCCCTTGGGAATTACAAGGCAAGGTTTTTCTCACTGAGAATGGACCAGCAAAGTGCCCAGGGCTTCTCAGCAGGGGGAAGAGTGCTGACACCTCTGCAGAGGGGGCAAAATAAACCTCCTGCCACTTTTCCAGTGTGATTAAATTAGGGCAGATGTATGCCCATTATTACAGACGTTTGTCAGATTTATAAACAGTGACATACCATTTGCATTTTAAAATGAAACTCTTAACAGGCCAGTGCTGGAGATCCCGCAGTGAACCCAGAGAAGTTCACACAATGTTTTAAAGGCAAATGCTGTGATCTTTCAATGCGCCATAACTGGGAAGTTAAACATACATCAAAGCCCAAAACTTGGAAGCCTTGCATCTGAACTGAGAAAAAGCAACACAGCAACATAAATTACAGTCATAAATCCCCCTCAAAACACAGGGAAAAATAGTATTTAGAATTTTAAGTATTGTCAGTGCCAATAAAGGTAAATTATTTATCTCAGCACGATTTTTAAGCTGACTCAGCATCCTTTTATAATTATGTTCCTGCTTAAAATTAAAATGCCTTCATGCTTGAGAGGAAAGGCACATGAAACACAGCATGAGCACCTACTGTTTGTGATGGGTCTGGTGTGGCAGCTCTGTCCATGGCCTGCAGAGGGTTTGGGAGACTGGACATCACCTTTCTGTGTCCCAGTTTCCTTTTCAGACAAACACCTTAAGGACTGTGTTTGCTGTTGCCCTCATTTGAAAAACCACAATCTACCAGTATCTTGTACTAACCCAGTTTATTACTCATTTTTTCCTTCTTCCTGCGAGTACCCAATTGCTCATTTCAAGGCAAAAAGAGATGTTTCACACCTGTAAAAGCAGCTGCCTCACAGCACTTGTCTTATCAGAGCGAAGATGAAACCACACACAAACACCCTGCATTGAGGATGGGTGGGAAAACGCCGCATTTCCATTCCAGCGGCCACCCAAGGGACAGGCTAACCCAATCTGACCCCCCTCCACAGCTAATCCTGACATTTTCAAAGGCCTCAGGGATGTTGGTACCCAGCTATTAGTACACGAACCCTCATTCCCATGGGCTTTACTGACAGTCTCAGACTTAGTTAACCGTATCTTCTTGAAATATGAAAATGTGTGGGAAGGAACAGTGAGAACTTTTAAAAATTGCAGTACTTTGATCCTAATTAACAGACTTGACTGAAAGCAAAATACATAGAGCTAATTTTCACAATATTTTTCCACAATCCCTAGACAGTCTTTTTTCCTGGCACTATTTAAAATTAATGAAGTAAATATGTTTGCATATTTATCTTTTCATTACATGGAAACAACAACAAGGAAAACAGATTGAACTGATAGCAAAATTCTTCCACTCTAAAGGAGTCTGGATTTGGTTTTTGTTTCAGTTCATACAATGCAACCCAAATCAAACAAGCAATGGAAGTTCACTGGCCATATAAGTAATCGGTTTTATCCAACAGAGCTACTACAAAATAACTGCTATAGGAATTGACCCCTTCATTTTATTTTTGTCTCTCTGAAGAGATTGTGAAATGGCTTTGATGGAAAACAATATACTTGCTGAAGTTTAAAAAACAAATGGTTGTGGGTTGCCCCACATGAATAACAACAAATATACCATGCTACCATATGGCTACTTGACTCAGGCAATGGAAAAACGGGAAAGGACACACAGATATGGATTTATTAGGAGTTTTGTATTAATTCTCAAAGAGACATTTTCATTTTTTGGAACCTGAAGCCTAGAATCTGCTAAAGAAGTTGAGGAGTCAGTGGTCCCTACACCACGTTGTAAACCATGGTCTGGATTTTACACAAACGGGATGGGAGGAACAGAAGAACCAACCTGCAGGATTGAGCTGCAGCTTCAGCAAACTCCGAGAGAAGACAGCCAGCTTCCACAAGTCCTGCTCAAAGGTACAGGCAGATTCCAGAGCCGGTGGGAATGGGATGCAGATGATTAATACGTGTGCAGATAAAGCAAGAGCAGAAGCTCAGCCTGGCAAGGATGATAAGCACAGGCAGAAGGCAAGACACCTTCCTTTGGGTTTGAAAATTGTCAGCTTGCCCCCAAATCTGAGCAGGCTCAGCAGGCCCTATTCATTCCCATGGCACACGGAGGGTGGAAACTCCTATCAAGTCCCTTCAGTTCACAAGTACCCCATAAAATACCCATTACATGCTGACTAGACTTGCTCTGT
>VYZQ01048695.1:40434-55939 GCA_013400655.1 Mystacornis crossleyi | reverse complement strand
CTGATAAATTGTAGACTCTTCTTAATTTATTATTTTAAGTGTTAGACTAATTCTATTTCTGTTCATTTTTTTTTCTGAGTATTGCAGAAATACATTTATTGGTAACCCCACTAATTCTTTCGTTTTTCTTTATTGAGAAGTATCTTTTCCTAAAAGTCATCATAGCTCGAGGTACCCTCATGGGTAAAAGTGCACATCATCTTGCATTGTACTGACAAGTATAACCCACTGTCACTTCTGACTGATGGGAGATGGGGGTATGTAGATGATGAGCTGTCAAATACATTACTGATGTGAGTTCAATTCCAACAAAATGAGCAGTCTTTTACTCTTTGAAATTTAGACTAATTTAATTCTATCCTTAGAGGGTTTGAATACATTGATTAAATTAGGTATTAAAAGCACGGGCAACCAAACAGTGGGTACACAAGGCAGTGCTGTCAGGGAAATAGTCACCTGCTTCCTTGGACATGTGCAGCTGTGGCAGGAGGAGCTAGCACCATTGCCAGCCTGCTCTGGGGATGGCAGCTGCTTGCTCCAAGGCATTTATGCTCTCCCCAGTGATATATTAGGATTCTTCTGTTTTTCTTTGCCATCTCAGCAGAGCCCTGATTGGATAAATGTTTTCTGTTTAAGATGGTGGAGAGATCCACTGAGCTAATTTAGTGAGTGCATGGAGGTTAATTCAGCTTAAAATGTTTTTTCCAGCTGGCCAGGGCTGAAAGGGATGATGTTTGAGTATGATCACTAAGTCCCACAAATTGAACGCAGATCTTAACTGTTGTCAATCACTGCCAACCAGAAGGGTCATACAACTGTCATTAGAAGAAAAAAGGAATACCATGTCAGAATTTGAAAACAACTTGCTGAACATTAATATTCAGTTTCTCAGTTGCTTAGTTACTGCATTTCCTGAGGAAACACAGGTATATATGTTGAATTCTCCTGCATGAACCCACAAAATCTTTTTATTTCAGAATAAAATGAAACAGTTCACTGAAAAAAAAAAAAAAATTAAAAGAATAGAATGGGCATTCGGTGAAACTTTTTTTTTTCTTTTACACTTTCCATCTGGAGATTATGATTTAAACTGGGATTTCCTTTAATTGTTTCATATTTCAGCAGTCTCATATTTGTCCTTGGTTAGTTTTACAGCTCTCCGGATGCATGAAGAAAAAACTCAGGAATTTTTTCTGTTTCACTAGTGATGAAAAATGTTCCTGTCTACCATCAAACTATCAATGTTAAATGCTGCTCATAATGTGAAAAAAGGCTTGAAAAACTACATCTTGATTTTACTGCCTCTAATGACTGACTTCAATTTCAGACAGCAAAGTCCTTCTGTTTACCAGCTACAGGTTAAATGTCCTACTGCCTCATGCTTCTTCTATCAGATGCACCTTTCAATATGATATGGCTGCTATGAATGAAAAGAAATGCAGCTACAGTAATATCACCATCTTAGAAAATATATTGGTTTCCGGGAGTGTGTTAGTTGTTACTAATTTTTCTCCAGATTTTTCAGAGAAAGAATCATAGGTAGGAATTTCATGAGAATTTCAGGCATTCAGTATTTTTCGGGAGCTGTGAAATCCTAAGGACATAACACAAAAAGAAGATCCCTCATTGCTAATTATGCACCATTACGATTGAGAAGACAGTGTCGCTGCGCAGTATATGTTGTGTTTACTGGAACACCTGTGACATTTTTAGATTCAATACTCCACTCAAAACTCTGAAAACAGATTTTTTCCATAATATGGAAGTCTTATATTATTCAGTGAAAGATGACTGAGAGACTGAGGCTGAGGAAAGCACTCCCCTTCTGCCAGCTGGACACTTTCAGATTCCTGATTTTTTCATGATATTTGTGATATTGAAGACTTTGTGTATTTAAGTGTGGGTGGAAAAGGAAGGAGGAGTGAATTAAGAGGATAAACAGCAAAATATATTTTATGTCACTGCATTTCAGCACTGGTTAAACTTAAGGTCAGAGAGGAAAAAAAAAAGAAAAAAATATTTTTGATTCAGGTTTAAATATTTTAAATAAAATGTATCTCAAAATCACCCCAGGCCAGTGGGTCCTGCTGGAAGCAATAGTGGTGAGTCATGTGGGCAAAAGACAGTTTTCGCATCTTGGTACTGAATTCCCATAGACAAGTGATAGCTAGGGAGTATGGTGCTGAAAGCAGGCATTATAGGGCTTGTGGGAGTCCATCTGAACACCACAGTAATGGGTGTCATCCTTGGGACACAAGGAGGTGAAAGAGGGAGAGGGCAGAGATGAGCTATTTCAGGCCAACAGAAAGTCAGGGACTTCCTCTCTACTGTTTCCTATCTAGCTTGATATTTTGTGGTGGCCTGCATGACACTAGCAATTTGGAAAGTTGAAAGACCCAAACTCAAGCTTTATTTTATCAGGAAATGAAATTGTAAGTAACCATCCCAGAAGAGAAGAAAACAAGGTACTATCATTATCTAAGATTTCTTTCCTCACAGGGAATTAAAATGGAGGCATAAACTCATCTAGTTCCAACTTTCAAGTGAACATTTGACAAATAACTAAGGAGGATTATATGATATGATTGCTAGTAGGGGCAGAAAACTGGAGTCAGCAAGCCAAAAAATCCCTCTCTGTTCTCTGTTCTCCTACAAATGCATCCTGTGAACCACTTCCCACACAGCAGATGAAAACGAAATCCACCAATATGTTTTCCAAAATGTGGAAGGTGTTTATCTAATGTAAAAATTTGTCAGTTTTGCACAAACTTACAATCTAGGAAAGAGATTTGCCATTATGTCTTAGAGTACAATATTTCATTGTCTTCAGCTATGATGCTAGAGGGCAAAGGGCAGAGCAATAAACCTCAGAGTCTTTCTATTTTCTTCTGCTCCCCTGAAAGTCCTGAGACATGCAGTGCTGAAGCATGGCATTTAGCAAAGTCATTACCTTAATTCCAATTGTGCTTCTATTCATTCTTCTGCCCTTAAGAAGGGAACCAAGTAAGAGGACAGAAAGAAACAATACCCAAAAGCAATTCCGTATGACAACAACATTTTATTTTAATACTTTGGTGGTAACTGGTAGAGTTTTACAGTTGAACTGAAAATTTTACCTCCACCTATCAATACTGGATAACAAAGTCATTTCTTGCTGTTGTATTCTGTCCTATAGCTGTTAAAAAGATGGAACGAAATGGACTCGATTTCTCAACTCCCTAGGATGGTCTGAAATTTATAATTTCATTGAAATAATGTTGACAGATGTAGCTGTATTTGTTCATGCTGAGAGATACTTCTCTTTCACAGACATCAGTTTTCTGGTTGAGCAGCATCTTTCATTTACCTTTACAATTCATGAAGTGTTTAGAAGCAGAATTTTATTTGTCCCAAGTGACCACATGGAATTTAATGGAGTTATCATGCAGCATTCTCTTATTACAAGAAAAAATGATTCCTGTGCATTGCCATTTGTGTGTGGAGCTGTGCATCAGTGAATCTGTGTGCGTGTTCAGTACCTCTGCAGTGCTGCTGCCCACGGGTGGGCAGAGACTTGTTACCTGCAATCCTTCTGCTGAGAGGGAAACTGGGATTTAGGATTGACACAGTCTTCGTTTTATCACGCAGTTAGTCAAAACAAGCAACAGCATACTGGATACAAGGTATGTTTCTGGGACCCATTTTTATAGTCATTTTAGTGGAAAGAGTTCCCCGCAGTTATTTCATTACATGTGTTAGGTAAGAGCCTAATCCGAACACACAGTTGCTAATGAAAATATCTCTAAACATAATGAGATACCATAGTAGGTGTGGAGTGGGCGAATAAGCCTCTACAGGGTATTTATAGCTCCTGAACACCTGAAATATTTTCAAAAAATGAGGATAGGATGATGATAAGGACAAAATCTTTCCTGTTCATATGCTTTTATTAAGGTTTTTTCCAAAGTTAATTCTTTTATAGATTCCAATGCTAAAAAAGGTAATTCAGAGTAACTTTATAATAGGATTTTTCCCAGTCTAAGATATTATATCTGGATTACTTAATTAGTTTTCTCCAGCCCTATATCTGGTCTACCAGGCTAGTCATGAGTAATAGTCTTTCAGTAACCATATACCACCACAGATACCATTTTGGTTTGATTTACTGTGGGCATACTGCTTAATTTTCATGACTCCATTTGTTTGATAGATGAACAGATTGAAAAATCTTTCATTTTTCTAGGCAAATGGCTTTTTACAGTTAAAATCTGCTTTCTGAGTCACACCATAGGTAATGAGTAATATGAAGAAAAACAACAAAAAATGTTTGACAATTATAGCTCCCTTTAACATTTTACTACTACCACCAAAAGTCTAATAAAAAATACCCTTTTCTTAAGTTTAGAGCAAGAGGAAATCCTATGGGGAAGCTTAAGAATGGAGGCATGATGAACAATTGAAGGAAATTGCCTTTCAGTAGTCACGAATGTTTAATTTTCCCATTCTCTGATTGACAGGATCACACCATAGTCATGGTGTGTCCATTTATTCCTATAAATCCAACAAGCTTGAAATCATGAAATTAGCTGGACTTTTATTCCTCTGTTACAGTACTTTTGATTTACTGACAATCAAATTTACACGATGTCAAAATGTTCTAAGTATATGAAGCCAAGATTAACCATTCAGAACAGTACAAAGAGTGCAATGATACCTCATAACACTGTAAGCAGAGGTTTTGAGGACTATAAAGTCCATGGGCAATGCTTCATATGCCAGCTTAGCTTGCGAGGTTTTGTAATTAATTATTCTTATTATGGTTTCCCCAAGGCTTTCCATACGTCAATCCCAACTCTGCTGTACTTAAGAACTGTACAGACAAATTACAGTGAGATTAGATGATTTGCATTTCTTCTTTTTGTGCAAATGTTTTTTTCCTGTACTCTGCAGGAAAATATCACAATGAAAAGCAAAAGCACAGGCTTCCATTCAGCGATTTTTTTGTTTATTTTCTTTGCCCTTCCCCTGAGAGCAGCATGCGAGGGTTAAAGACACTTCACAGGGTGCTTGTTTTCCAGGTCTGTCATGCTTGCCTTGCTTGTTGAGCTGCAGCTCATTACAGCAGGTCCATTACTTACTGCTGTAACAAGAAAATGCTGGCAGCAACCTGTTTGTCTGACCTTGCCTTAAGCAGAGAAGTAGTTAAAAGCAAAATCAGGTACCTGATCAGGTTTAAGTGTGAAAAATATAAAGGCCATGTCATGAAGGCTGTTCTTCCCTCTGCATACCCACGAGTCCCAAAGAAGTTATGTCCCAAACTAATTACAGAATTTTGCTCTGATGAAAGACTGCAGTAGCCATTCCTTCCACATACACTTTCCTTCTAGTCATCCCAGAAGTCTCCAGAGTCATAAAACATCCAAACCCTTGCCCTCACCCTCACCCATATAGCCATCCTAGCCACCTCTGACAATCCCTCCTACTCTCTCTCTCCTGAGCACCCACACAAACTTCTGTACTTGTAACCTCCACACTGCTGAGCACCCCAGTCCCTCAGCAAGCTAATTGGAAAGCTCCATAGAGAATGGAAATACAATTATGGTCCTTTGAAAATTGGTGAATAATTAATTTAACCATTTTGTGTTGCAGGTCATTAATTTTTACTGCTCTCAGATAGCTTGCTAATAAGGAGAGTAAGCTTGATAAATTTTGTGCTGTAAGAGTGAGAGGTTGTGGACACAGGCATCCAAGCATGGAGTGACTGCAGGAACTCCAGATGTGGAAAATCATTTACCAGTAAGTACAAGGAGCTTGGAATCCTTGAAAGAATGCATGTACACTTTCATGAATACTTTCAGTTTTACAGAAAGTGATGAAACTTTCTGTAGAACAGCTCCTGATTTATTCTGTAAAGGTTCTTGGGAGACAAGCCCATCTAAGATGTAGGAATTATGAAACAGATATTTAGCATACAGAAATCTGCATCATTAAATTGAATCACATGTACTCACAATCATAGTCTGAATGATCAAAAATATCAGGAAATAAAATTATGAGAGATGATGAAAATGTTAGGGAAATGAAACTTAAGACAAAAGCAAAGCTTTCGACAACATGACTGCTTGACATGGGCGAGTCAAACTTAAGAAAGAAAGCACAGTAAGACTAAAATGTAGAATTAAAGGACATACGCCAGGAATGACTGCTAACACTTTCAATTAAGATCACTTGATCTAAATCAAAGATCTCTGGATTGATCAGGGAACAGTCCTAAGACATAAATAAGACTGTCAGGACAGTGCATGGACTGAGATTTAGAGATAAATAAGAGACAAGTGGAGATTTCATTAACTAGACAACCATCAGAAATGGTAAGGGGAAGCAGGAGTAGGGGAACTGATGTCAGCAAGAATGCTTCCACTTGCCAGTTTTGAAGACAAAAATAAGTCACGTGTCTTTTGAAACAACGGGTGTTGGGAGTTGTACGAAATATATTATGAAAGATTCTTGTATGGTGATGACAACCTAAATCTGATCTTGAGATAAAATCAGAGAAAATACCCTCTCTCTGACTGCTTAATTGCTTGTTGCTTCTTTATTTTGAAGCACAGTCAATAAAATGAGCAGTCTGACCTTACCTACAAACTTCTCAGAATGAAATCTGTTTGGATTTTTCTTGGGATGGGTTGACCTGAGTGGAGCTGAGATGGGAATTTTGAGATGAGAAAAGAGAAGCTGAATGGGAAGCATCTAATATGGTTTCCCTCAGAAGACAACAGAAAACAAAAGAAATCCCAAGGATCTAGAGGCTATCAATGCTGGGTCCTCCCTAGTTTGCTCAGAAAATTATTTATCATCTCTAAAGCTGCCATTTCAGGTGCAGATTTGTAGGACTGAAGGACCTGATAAGATCTCCCTTGCTTTACATTCAGGATTGGGAGTTCAGATTCATCTTGATCATACAGATGTTCCAAGATTGTTGGACCACTGGGCACGTTATCTGACTTGTCGTTAAAAGTGTAATGTAGTTGCAGAGCCTTGTATTTAATGATTCTGCCAGAAACTCCCCCAAATCCCCCAAAACCCCCACTTTGGAGCTATGCAGGGAGAGTTCCTGAACCAAAATACTGACCCAAAAATTAATTAAAAACAACTGTGTCATTTAGTTCTTCAACATTTTATCTGGAATCCTGCTGTTTATCATATTGAAACACTGAAGGATGGAAAATCACAGAGTGGCCTAGAGTTGCCAAAGCCTAGGCAGAAACAAAATGTCCAGGAAGAATTCAATGAAAAAGGCAGATATGGTCAACTCTATATAGCTCTTATGCTCTCAAGTGAGTAAGCCACTACTGACCGTACTGCTCTCTTCTGTGTCCAGAGGATACGAGTCTGTGGCGAGTCTGTGGCAAGTCTGAGCTGCAGAGCGTTGGTGGTTCAGGCGGTTCTGTGGCAGGTTGTCCTTTTATTTTTAGGGTGCTGCACTTTAAAGTCAGAGGTGCCAGTCAGAACAGTGGCTGTTATAGTCATCTCCACCAATGCAACATAAATACAAAAGCAGGCCATTCTGCTCTGACAGTATTTTATAAAAGCTGTGTTAACAACAAAATCTGTCTCTGGAGAACAGAGAACATTTATGATATCTCCAGAAATAAGCACGGAGGAGCTAGAAGCGTCTGGGCCTTAATACCATAACTTTGACAGGTATCTGCAAACAGCACTACCAAAATCAAAGTGCATAATGGTCCCCATAACATGGAGGACCAGTTTTAGAAAAGGTGATACTGGCAATTTAAAATAAAACCCTGTAAGGATATAAATCACCATTGGGCTGTCTGAGTGTCTCTTTCAGTTATAAAACTTGATTTTTGGAGGTCAAAGAGACACAGTTATGAGAGATTTTTTACAACAGAAAAAATCTACCAAAAGATTGTTTGTTCTCCCAAGAACATCATTTAACAACAATTTGGTCTATACAGGAAAAGATATTCACCCAAAGCATTAAGGCAGCAAGAAGGAGTTCCCTTGGGGACTTTTTGCCCCAGTGGAAGGGCATATTTACTGAATAATGATTGTGATGCATTTAAACTCCATTCTGTATTTTTGTATTGTGCCACAGTATTTTTCTGAAATAAATGTTGCAGTGTAGTCTTGAAACTACTTAATTTAGTCGTAGTCACAGATAAACATGGGAAACATCCAGTGAAAAAATTCAGACATTGTAGGAATGACTCACATGAAATGCATCCACCTTCAGGATAAAGCATAGCGCTGAAACAGTGGACGCAGTTAAAGCCAAGAGATAGGTAGCATAAAATTTTGGAAAACATAGCTAAAGACTTTTTGAGGTCATGATAACTTATTCTTTCAACATTGCTTGGCCTTTCTACTGGCCAATTATAAATCTCATAATCTCATTCTTCAGTTTGATCTACCAATTCAGAAAGCGTTTGTTCTTAATAAAATTCCTGTTTCTGTATAAGAGATATTTGTGTACCATTATTTTTTATTGTCTCTTTATTACATTATATTATTCTTAAAAGTCTTATTCTAAACAAGCATTTTCTTACAGTAATTGCAATACTTTTTTAAACAACACCATTGTTTTCATAGAAAACAACATGCTTCCTACTCATTATATGCTATTACACGAGACATGGGGCTTCAGGCTCCTGAATGAAAAAGAACATGATTAAAAGCATAGATGTCTCAAAAAGAATCCTGACATTTTCAGAAGAACTTCTGGTGCTACCTGTCAACATCAAAAGATAGAAAATATCTAATAACATTAATTTCACAGAGATGGCAGATTTCTGCCCTTGGAAGTTCACATGAATACTAAGATGTTTCCTTTACCTACGAGTGTAAGATATATTCAAAATGAGGTCAGGAAAGATTTTGGATAAATTCTTTCACTCAGACATAGTGTACAGTGGCTCAGATACATGCCTTGTCATGTAAAATATTTACCATACTAAACATATTTTAGATATTTAATTTTAATAGTTTTTTCATATGTTTTCTAACCATATCATTATAGAAGTCAGAAAATATAGCTTTGAAACTTCAAGCATAATGACAGTGACAGAAATAGCCACTGAGTGTCAGTCAGCCAACAGCTGAGTAATGGTAGTGATCATGAGAATCTTAAATATGTTGATACAGAGTATGAAAAATCATGGGACTAGGGTTTCCTCCAGGTAGATACTGTATTATCAGGGAGATTAGCCTCACACTAGACCCACATGATGCTTATAACCACTGAGGTAAAGCAAAGATGCTCAAAATCCCTTTCTTCATAGACGAATAATTCTTTCTCCAATCTCTGACTGATTTCACCTGCCTACTCATGTTTTGGCAACATCAGTTTGTTCCTGTCAGCTGCTGTAGCTGCCTCTTGCGGCACACCAAGTTTCTCACCCCTTTTTGAATACCCTTTTCTCAATTTCTGTTTAGATCTCCTTTCAGATTAGACCTTAAAAGACCGCTCCACATTGTCTAATGACCCCAGCTCTCCTGTGAGCCCTCTCTTCCTACTAGATTAGTCTTTTAATTTAGTCTCCAGATCATCATTTCACTCTGGACACTGACATACTCTGTGGTTTCCATCTTGTTTATTGTTTTTATGACAAGGATTTGGTGTTTGACTGCGATATTGTATTTCAGAGAGGTAATAATTTTGATTTCTTTACAATTTAGGATAGATTTTTTTTTCTGTTCACGCACGTATGTCCAAGCAAGTAAAGGAACGCAATTATTCTGCCTAGTGTTACATAACAGGAAGATAATTCACCAAGGTATTATGACTTTTCCTGATTAGATATTTGTTTGAGATTGATGCCAGCTGAAAATCTGCCCAGTGCTGTTCAAAAGCACAGTTCAAAAAGACATCTTGTCTCTATTGGAATATAAGGAAATTCAAAATAACGTTTGGTTGCTGAGAATATTTTGGCCTCTTCCTGCAGCACCCTTTTAGCCCAGCACTAAAGGAAAGAGCTTTTTGATACAGTCCACAGGGTGGCACAATCTGATTATGATTGCTTGGTACTACCAGTTCATTACAAAGAAATCGCTCTTATCATGTTCATCTGAATTTTAAAACTGATTGTATTTTTATTTTTATTTATTTTTCTATGCCAAATCATTGTTAATAAATGTTAGGTTATACGTTTAAAGGCTCATCTCCATAACACACAAGGGTCTGGAGGCACAAGGGTAGGTAGAGGAGCATGGGAAAATAAAAGAGTAAGGGGATAAAATGTGTCCTGTAAAGAAGCTGCTGTTTGTTACGCTTGTCTGGCCAGTACCTGATCAGTGCAGTCTGCCTTGGCTTCTCATTAAACTCCATTCCAAGCTATTTTCCTATTCAGTGTGCGGCTGGAGGGGGAGCAGGGGCCATAAGAGCCCTTGCATCTCTGCTGCCAGCACATGGAGAGAGCGGAGAACGCGCACAGTGTGAGTGGATGTGAATGTCAGTGTGCGTAACCACTAAGCATCACACTCACCCACAAGACAGAGGCATGAGAAGCCGATGTGTGTCTGGAACACTGGAGAGAGCAGGGGTTGGCTATTGGAGGCACCAGGATGTCCAAGCCAACTACAGCCGGGAACCTGGGATTCAGTGAGGCCATAGGTCTGGACCAGCTGCAGGAGAGGCCTTTTTTCAGAAGAGTGTGTCCGTGTGAGGGTCAAGCAGGAGAGGAGAGGAGCTGGGGGTCAGCTGTTGGAGAGATCAAACGGTTAAAGCCAGGCTTTGAGGGGAGCACAGTCTGTCCATATATCTGTCCATGGCTGTATGTGTAGGAGCAGTGTTTGTTGGTGGCCCAGTGGGTCTGTACCTGCCAGTGTCACAGGGCTCAGGCCTCAGGAGCTGGGCAGACTGGGATCCAGGGGCCAAGCACTGGCACAACAGAGTGTTTAACATCAACTAGTGGAGGGATTCACCTTTTATGGCTGCATATGTATTTGCAGATATTTTCTGCTCTCAGGCTTTCACCCTGATAAGGCAGGATCAGGCTGGTCCTGTGACAAGTGCCAGCATGAGTGCTGTGGTTCTGGTCCCTGTTGAACTGTGCGTGCAGCCGCACATTCCTGTGCATGCACATTTATATGATGAGCACACGCACCAATGGGGAGTGCACATTCAGCTTTGCTACTGCCTGGATGTGGGGATAGGAACCTGTGGCAGCCTTGCTGCTATTCAGCTACTGGATTGGGCGGATTCTAATGGAATTTTTAGGTTGGCTAATTGGAATTTTAGTTCTTCTGCTTGATTATGACCTTCAAGTAATAACCTTTTAGTCTTGTTTTAGACAATATTGGGGCATTCACTTTTCATTCCTCTACAGAAGTCTCAGATTTTAGTAATTTTTTTTTTCCAATTTAGTGTAACTTGTGAAGCATAAACAAGATAAAACTGTCAAAACAATACATTTTGAAAGAATATAATGACTTTCTTTATGAAAATGGAATGACTAACACCGGAAACAAATGCCATTTGTTTTAGCTCGACTCTTGCCATATGCTAGACTGAGCTCATTCAGCACATATAAATCCTAATTAAGTATCTCTAAGCTGTTATAATTTTTATAACTTCACTTACAAGAACAGATCTTATACCCTAGTATAATATACTAGAGAAGCAGATGATTTTTTCCTGATTTTTTTCCACTCCCACATCATTCTGTATAATCTCATCCCACTGTATTTATTTATTTCAGTACAATGCAAGGAAAGTTAAATGATGTGTTTCATGTAATTCGGTACAATTCATGTTAGAGGGGATATATTCTCTGGCTTCTAGTTATATCTTTATTTTATTTTCAAAGTTTGTTCACCTAGGTTTTGTTACAGTTGAATATAAAGCATAAACATTCAAGTACAATATACAAAATTATATAGAAAAATCATGCAGTTTTACAGCTTATAGATTCTTGGAGAAGTAAGGAGAGATTTCAGCTACCTTGGACTTCTGGAGGGCAGACTTTAGCCTGTTTAGGATACTGGTTGACAGTGCCTTGGGAGGCAGCCCTGAAAGGCAAAGGAGTCCAGGAAGGCTGGTCATTCTTCAGGAAGGAAATACTAAATGTGCAGGAGCAGGCTGTCCTAATGTGCAGAAAGATGAGCCAGCAGGAAAGACCTAGCTGAACAGAGAGCTTTGGCTGGAACTTTGGGAAGAAAAAGTGGTGTTCCGCAAGTGGTGTTCCTCAGGTCTCAGTATTGGGGTCAGTTCCTTTCCTTTATTTAATGTCTTTATCAATGATCTGGGTGAGGGGATCAAGTGCAAACTCGGTCAGTTTGCAGGGGAGACACCAATTTGGAAGGGAGTGTTGATCTGCTAGAGGGCAGGAAGGCTCTGCAGAGGGATCTGGACAGGCTGGATCGATGGGCCAAGGCCAGTGGTGTGAGGTTCAACAGGATCAAGTGCTGGGTACTGCACTTGGGTCACAACAACTTCAGGCAGTGCTACAGGCTGAGGGAAGTGGCTGGAAAGTGGCCTTGGGGGAAAAGGACCTGGGGGTGCTGGTCAACAGCAGCTGAACATGAGCCAGCTGTGCCCAGGTGGCCAAGAAGGCCAATAGCAAACAGAAAAAAATGTATCCAGTAGGATCAGGGAAGTGATTGCCCCCCTGTACTCAGCACTGCTGAGGCCACACCTTGAATCCTGTTTTGGGCCCCTCACTACAAGAAGGACACTGAGGTGCTGGAGTGTGTTCAGAGAAGGGCAACAGAGCTGGTGAAAGGTCTGGAGAACAAGTCTTGTGAGGAGTGGCTGAGGAAGCTGGAGTTGTTTACCCTAGAGGAAAGGAGGCTCAGGGGAGACCTTTTGGTTTTCTATAGCTGCCTGAAATGAGGTTGTAGCAAGATGTGTGTCAGTCTCTTCTCCTATGAATAAGTGATAGTACAAGAACAAGCAGCCTCAAGTTGCATCAGGGGAGGCTTAGATTGGCTATTAGGAAAATTTCTTCATGGGAAGGGTGGTCATGCACTGGAACAGGCTGCCCAACCAAGTAATTGCCTGTCCCTGGAGGTACTTAAGACATGTAGATGTGATGCTTAGGGACAGGGTGTAGCGGTGGACTTGGACAGGGCTAACAGTTGGGCTTGATGATTTTACAAGTCTTTGTCCAAACTAAATGATTCTTTGATTATATGTTCATACATTTATGCTTGATACAGTGCGTGAAAAGCAGATGTAGAACTGCATGCATCTCTCAGGAGGTGTGTGGCAATGCTTCCAGGTTGTACACAGATACTGTGTGGCAGTGAGGACAGGAAGGAAGTGGCAACTACTGCTTACTGCAAAACCTGCAGGAAGAAGGGTATGCTCTTTTACTCAAACCAGTCTTAGCATTCACAGTTGCAGCAAATTGACTCAAAAGAGATCAAGGCACTTGTAGAGATATCCTGCTCTGCCCCCTGACAAAGTATCAAAAAGTGAAAAATGCCTTCCAGGAAGACACTTGTCTAGTCTGTGCTTAAATATCTTCCATGATGCCAATTTCACTTCTTTCTTATGGTCTGCGGTGCAAAGCTTTATTTCCTCCTAAAATTTTTGGTTCTGATATGACAACACCATCTGCAAAGTAAGCAGATACTTCTTGTCCTATGCACTGTGGACCCTGAGAAGTGATTATTCCCTTCCTTTTAGTTCTCCTTTTAGTGCTCCTTTAGAATGTTTTCATACCTCATACCAGTTTTTAATCTCTAGATTGAATACCTATTTCAGACATTTCCATTGGATTGAGTGTTCTAAACTTTCCAGCATTATCATGGCCATCCTCTGGATTTTCTCTACCTGATTTAGATTTTTTTGGAAGTCTGGCAATCAAAACTGGACCAAGTAGAGAGTGATACAATACTGAGGCAAACTGAAACATTACTGTACTTCTTTTATAGGCAGTATTTCTCTTTTGAGGAAGAGTGCCCCAAATTCTTCGGTGCAAAAACCTTCTCATGTCTCAGCTACAAGCAGCAGCCTTCAGAGGTGCGGTGTTGTCCTTGGCCCAGAGCCATTGTCAGTGATATTGGCTGCATTCCCTTTGCAATACTCTACCTGAGTACTCAGAAGATGTGTTTGTTGGAAGAGCATCCTTCAGTGTCTGGTGAGATTTGTCCATCAGGGCAGTTTGTCTGGCTGTCACTTGTCCTGACCTGAGGCCGTTTCACCAGAGTGGTCTCGTAAGTGTGCTTCACACTAAACAATATGCTTTGGGCACAGTGAGAGCCCTAATGACTTTTGTTACCATACTTCTTTGTCTTTACTTTCTTGTCTCTGCAGTGGAAGTAATATTTGTGTCTCATGTTAACAAATGCCAACATCTAGTAAAGAATCCTCGCTTAATATAACCATTTACCATTAAGCATGTTTAAAATCATCATAGGGCAATAAAGTATACACTTGCAGTAAGGATTTTATTACTTCTAAATTAATAAAAAATATCTGAATATATTTCTTGCTTTTCCTTTCCAAAAATTCTGAGTCATGTTGATAGAGCATGCACAGAAAATGAGGTGTCCCCTTCCTACACATTATCAAACCTAATCCCCTTTCCTTTCAGAAGAGATATTTACAAATACCCAAGGCAACAGTTTCAGATCATGATTTTTTAACAATTAAAAGCAAAATATAAAGAGAAATAATGGCAGATTATGATACATTGTCCCTAGGATAGCATAGACAATTTTTTTAGCTGAGGTTTCAAAACATACAGTGCAGCATTTAGTGCTGAAATTGAAGTTTACAGTAGAAGTACTTCGCTGAACTGCTTCAAACAATAGTAGTATTACTATATGAAGTCTTCTGCAGTGAAGATGCTCTTTCTCAGATTAATACTTATACTCTTAACCTGGAAAAATAAGACAGTATTTTCTGAAAGAAACAGCAAAGTGAGGAATTTATTCAGCAAAAAGATATATGTAGAAAGGGGGAACTCAGGATGTTAGCATCCTCTTCCTTTGCCATCTTTGGTGCTGCAACTGGCATGGGGTAAGGCAGTGAAGCAGGACAAAGACGTAAGAAAAACTGGATGAGAAAATCTTTTCAGTTACCCTCCTGCACACTCNGTTTGAGCTCAAAAGTGGCAGACCGTCTTGCCAGCTCCTTTGAATATTTCTGTCCTGCTGCTGTTACGTAAGAGCTGCTGTCCCAGTTTGCTTGTGCAGCTGCCTTATGCGTGATGATGCTCTGGAGCCTACGCCAAAGGTAATGCCCTACAGCACGCTCTATATTGCAGAAATAATAATAACAATAGTAATATAACTAGTAATAGTAATTAGCAGCGACAGGTCGATACACTCGTTCTCAGAAGTATTTCGGCTACTCGCCAGAACGCACTTCGGGGGTATCGAGTCTCGGGGCTGAGGCCGGTGTCTCATCCTCCAATTCCCCGGCACAGCGGTCAACGCAGCCGCCCCCGGACAAGCTGGCCCGGCTTTGCTGCTGCTGCTGCTGCAGCCCCGGCGGGGCGGGGCGCGGCCCCCCCGCGATGCGCGCAAGGACAGCGGGCCCCGGGGCACGGAGATC
>VYZQ01048694.1:15408-37732 GCA_013400655.1 Mystacornis crossleyi | reverse complement strand
CTTTCAGGACAAGAAAAGTGGTGCTGAGCAGCTTGACAGTATTCCAGATGGAAAGAAAAGTGCTGAGAGCATTTATGTGAGTTTTAGTAGCACCTTGGCCGAGATTAAGAAGGATCTGGACAAGCTGAGGTGCTCCAGGGGCACCAGAGCCCCTCTGAGTGTGGCTGTCTAAGCCAGGCTTGAGTACCTGGAGATGCTGGTGATGACCCTTGTGGTGTGTGCATGGGGAGGGTTCACACTCTACATCAGTGGAGGAATGAAGAAGGTACTGCTGTACCAGGGACTGGTCACTGACAGTCATGGCCAGATTTGGTCCCAAACAGGACCCCAGGATGGGTCAGGTTGGAAGGGATCACAGTGGGTCATCCGAGCCAACCTCCCTGCTCAAGCAGGGTCATCCTAGAGCACACAGACATTTACATGTCATCATAATCAGCATTATATTTTCCTGAGTTTAGAAATCTAAAACATTTCTTCAGAAGTAAAGTGTTTTAATTTCCATGTTGGTCTCAGCAGACTTGTGAGGCAGGCTGAATAATGCCTTTGTGGGAAGGTAGGACTGTATCATTTACTCCATTTTTCAGGTTATGATAGACAGGCAGAAGTGAGCAGGGGATTTGTTAGTACTGGGGGCGGGGCTCTGCCTTTGGAATATTCATTTCTGAATTTGAAAGGCCTGCTTGTTTTTATTCTTCTCTGTTCCTGTACTAATGTTCAAGAACAGGAAGAGAGGGAAGAACTGGAAAAAGGTGACAATGTTCTTTAGTTTACACACCAGGAAGAAAACTATCATTAATGATCAGAAAGATGAAGATTTCAACTGAGAAAGGGCTAAAAATATTAATTCTATGAGACATGACTGTTGCTAAATTCAGGCAGCAGAGTTCTTTTTCTTATCTTCCTCCACCCCAATGATAAGAGTTACACCATACTTTCATATTCCATCTCTTGGTATCACCCCTGCAAAGGCAGAGGCCAAAAATTTGCTTTACATTTCCCCCTTCCAAACCATCTTTAAACTCTTGTGGGGAAAACTGGGCATGGAATGGGGAGACCCTTTTTGCTCCATCTGTGCTACAGGTGCTCCTGCGCTAGTGCAGCGTTTCAGCGTGGGGGGATACAAAAGGGGAGCTTTCTGTTTTAAAGTCTAATGGCAATTTCAGATGTTAAGAAAACTTGCCTCTATCTTCATTGTTACATCTTGCGAAGTGTTTTGAGGTTGTTCCTTTGTCAGATCACAAACTATGAAACCATGTGTTTTGCTGGCAACATTTGTTTTCCTTGTAGTCTGATTTCCGATGGAAGTAGCAATGTTAGGGCTCAAGTTTGTTTCACAGAAAATTGAAAATTGTATCTCGTCCACCTGAGCTCTGAGCATCCCCTCACAATCACGCACCAAGTGCCTACTCTGAGAATATCTCCTGGTGGTTTTGGTATCAAGAGCTTTGGAAACAGAATTCTGGGTTTCCTTACTGAATTTTTTCTTTAATGAAGCTCAAATGAATAATAGAGTTTCTGGCATAGCTGTGTGTAATCACGTGCCTTATCTTAGGCACGTGAAGATATTTGTGCCAAACGCTATGAATCATCTTAACCATTTACAATCATGATCTGAGGTTTCACAAGATTTATAAAGGCAATTCATGTTTAGGCATCACCTCAACCTCAAGCTTCTGCTCTTGGCTTGTTTTTTACAGTGGATTTCTCCCTGCGGGATTATTCCCTGAGCTAGAATTGCCATCCGTTAGGAATTTCTGGAGTCACTCGTGCTTTGATATCTCTTGCTCTCGATTTGATGCACAGCTACTGCCTTACAATTCATGACAGCAGGTGAGGACAAGGGGAGGAAGCAGGGGCTTGCAGCAGAAAGAAGGCTGTATGGATGTGTCTCTCTTCCAGTCATGTACCAGTTGCTTCTTTCATGCCCTTTGATCCATCGGGATCGTCACTTTGAGATGCAATGCTGCCTTTAGAGTTCTAGATAGGAAAAGTAGATTAAGAAAGGCAGGGTCACCAACACAGTAAGTCTTTATAAACACACCGTTTTTTCTTCCCTTTTTTTTACACCCAATTTTGGCCGTGTAGAGTTTTGCAGCTTCCTATTTCTAATGTCAACAAGATTTAAATGATAATTAAAAGGTACAGCGTTTGTATTCCTGGACATTGTGTGACAACTCAGACCAAAACCCAAAGAAAAATGAAGGATGATGGCAGGTTTGCTGGGAAAGGATTGTTAACTTAGGGCAAGTGTGATAAATGCGAACAGAGACAGTTACATTATTCTATCAGTTCTGGTCTCTGTGCAAAGCTAAGGGCTTGTATATTCTGTAACTCGTAGCCTTTATGAGGTGCCAGTGAACCAAAAGACAAATTGCTGCATGACGCCAGTGCTTTCTAACAGTGTGTGCCTTGAAAAATGGCACTGAGCGAGTTCCTATTTTCAATTAACTCTCTAAGGGAAAAGATAAATGGAGACAGAAGAATCACCACTCCATTATCTATTCACCTGTTCACTGGAGATTAATTTTCAAATAGGCTTAGGAGTATTGACTATAACATAAGACCCAGATGTAAACACAGGAAAAATTAGGGGCTAGGCAATCTTTCACACTCCATTTATCCTCCTGCACTGCATTTAAAATTCAGTCACAGAAATTAGACCCTCTAAGATTTTGAGGAAATAGAATGTTTTCCTCCCCCCACCCACCCCAGAAACAGATTCCCCATTAGTTTTCACATCTTCACCTACTGAAACAAAGCTACTTTTGCCTTCTGAAGAGCGTGTGGTTTAGTTAGCCTATAGAAAACATAGCTAAGTATATTTTTGAGCAAGTGTACCCCATTTTGGGGATGGAGCAGTTACTTGGCCCTTTGCCTGTTGGCATATCCCTGAACAAGTATTGAAAAAGAAAGTATATATGTAAAACAAAGAGGAAGGTTGTTGCTATCAATATAAAAAATACTTATGTACATGTAACATAGATGCTATTGCAGGAAGAAAGGGAAAATGCATGGTCATGTGGAGAGGTGGTAAGTGTAAAAGCACAGCCAGGAGCCTCTGCTTTGGGAAGGAGGCGGGAAAAGCCCTCACTGAACCTGCCCTGCACACCCTGGCAGGACAGCTGAGATCCAGGGAAACAAAGGCGAAGTTCTCTTCTGGCCATGGACACAGGGCTTTCTTGGGACTGTGAGTGTTTGAAGGGGATGTTTGGAGCTGCTCACTGCCACCTTTGAAACAAACTTCGGCCCTCAGTCCCTGAGCAGCAGAATTCAGTCACGCCTGCCTTTTGGTCAGCTTTTTCTCAAGTGACAATCAGCGAGACTACACAACAAAGCTGTGTAAATTAATAGTGTACTTCTGGAAAGGAGTTCTTGAGCTATGTATTCTAATTCCATCTGTCTTCATTCACTCCTGTGCAGAGATGTCGAAGGTGTGAGCAGGAGATGGACACAGTGCTCCTGAGCTTTTGCTTTTCTTTTTCCCCTTTCTGGACAGCAGGAGCTCTAGCTGCTCCATATTCCAGGCATTTTCTGCTGGGCATACCATGGAAGGGAGTGTGCAACCTCCCAGCCATTGCCAGACAACAAAGCATGTGCATCAGGAGTAGATACAAGGAGGTTTGCAGCCAAGGAAGCCTGGGCACTTGCATGATCCATTGCTGCTGAAAGTTGGTGGATTCTGAGCCATGAGCTTAAAAGTGATTAGGGGACAACTTCCAGACCTCTTAGGCCTTGTCTCCTCAGGAGACCAGGATAAAATGGCAGCAGGGGAATGACACCAGCTATAGTTTGCATTTTTATTTCTTTAGTAAAAATACTCTTACTTTTACCTTGATTTTCAGTATTGTAACCTAAAATTTAACCCATCTAATAAGGTGGAAACTACTGTGTGATATTCACAGTGAGTTCTGCAGATCCAGCAACACCGAATTTATATAAAACTGATTTTGTAAAGAAAGCTTTTGGGGTATCTGCAAGCCTAAACATGATGGAGATCCAAAGAGTCTCACTAAAGCTGCACAGCTGGCAAAGAGCATCAAGTGGTAAGAGGAAAATTTTTCCAGGCAGTCTTTGTCCCATGCTTGTTCTGCAGTGAGAGGAAGTCCACAGCTTTTGCTTGTTTCCAACACAACATTCAAATTTTCCCAGAGAAGCTGTGGATGCCTCATTTTTGGAAGTGTTCAAGGCCAGCCTGGACAGGGCTTGGCTCAGCCTGGTTTAATGGAAGATGTCTCTGACCATAGCAGGGGGGTTGGACTAGATGGTCATCAAAGGTGCAATCTGTCTCCAACCATTCTTTCCTCCTAATCTGACAGTATTTTTGTCCCTTTGTTACCCACTCTCCCAAAGCTGGTAGGAACCTTAAGGATGTGGAAAGCCAAAGGGTTTCAGTCATTTTCTCTCAGCTGGACCCAAGTGCCACCAGTGTTCCACAAGTGTCAGAAGTGATAAGCCTGCTTCTGAAGGGTTTGAGCCCTTCGCCCACGCTCTTGCTCAGAGAGCTGTGATGCACATGATCAAGGCTAAAACTGTGCATGCTTTGCCTGAGCAGCTGGATGCCACTAGATTAGAGTACATGACTGAGCTCTGTTTGCCTTCTGCACTGGCACTTTAATTTGGGGGCATTTCCTTTATTCAGCTGCCAGTTTTCACAAAACTTGTGAAAACATTTTTTCTTTCTTTTTTTGTATGTTTTTTCCCGTTACACCAAATGTGCCAAAGCTGTGAGGGGATGTTCGGGGTCAGTGGGGATAAATTTCACTGGCTGTTCAGTGAAATCCAGTGATCCTGGGTTTGTAAGTCCAAACTGTGCTAGGCCAAAGTTACCTGTAATCACACAAATGAGCCTATCTAAACCTTATTAAATATATTTTACACAGCCTCAAGAGCTAAACAAATTTCTAGTTAAATAATAATTAAGATGCTGCATAGGGCAACTTAGGCCAGTTCTAATGCTCTGAATGAGGTTTAAAATGATAAAGGGATAAGGATGCTTGGTGTGCACACAGCCTATAGCAACCTCTCCTCTGATCTAAAACTCTGGGAAGTTTTCTCACTGTAGTTGTCCTGGAATTACATGTTTTTCTACTTGCTACACACAGTACCCAAAAGGGAAGGATTGGTGTTTATTACACACGTTAAAAACCTGATTTCTTTGAGCCCATGGGATCTGGGTTCAAAGTTTTTGGTCAGTGTTTGTAGCTCTGTTCACACCTCTGTTTGTCTCTGCATTTAAGAAGTGGTCATATTTTAGCAGAGTGGACGTGGTATTTCTCACACATTGTGTTTCTGCTAAAAGGGCTGTTTTCTGTGTGAGATGGAGTGGAATGTGCCATATAAACGTAGGAGACAGCCTTAACCCAAGAAACACTGTAGTTTAGAGCCTGCACTGCACCCCATGATTAGGCCTTTGAGGGACTTGGGAATGAAACTGAGTTCCTCAAAGCTAGTGTGGATGGGATGGGCAGAAAAGGGAATAAAGGGAGATAAGCACATGGTGAAGAGGTGACCTGCTGTCTTGTACAAGCTACAGACTCTGAGAGGCAGAAGAGATCCTGGGCAGTCACCTGGGGCTGATAGGAAGGTAGGGAGCTCACCATGCAGATCTCATTTTCGGCCAGCCAGAAGAATTACAGTTTCTGTAACATCCCTACCATGGAAACAGCCACAGGTCTGTCCAGTTATTGGAGAAAGACCTGATCCTGAGAGATCACAGACTCACAGAATCAGAATGTTAAGGGATGGGAGAGACCTTAAAGATCATCTAGTCACAACCCCCTGCAATGTGCAGGGACACCTCCCACTATCCCAGGTTGCTCAAGGCCTCATCCAACCTGGCCTTGGACACTTCCAGGGTTGGGGCAGCCACCACTTCTCTGGGAAACCTGTCCAGATGCATCAGGGCTCCCACTGGGAGCAGTACCAATGCCACTGGGAGGGCCTCTGGTCAATTTTGCCCCTTTTTCAGCAATTTTTCTCACTCCTGGGGCCAGGGTGTGCCTGCTTTTGGCCACCAAGCTGCACCAGGGGCTGCGCTGGCTACAGCGGGGTCCCAAGGGCTTTCTGACTTCATGCCTCAGCACAGTGCCTGACAGGGCAGGGTTTCCCTCCTTGCATGATGCTGTTGAAATAGGGGTGTGGGGGGTGTTTTCTCCCTTCCCCTGGAGCACCTGGCCCTGGTCTGTGTCTGGGACAGGCTCCTGGGCGGGTGAGGCTGTGCTCTGCTCCAGTGCTGCAATGCCGATGTTGCTGTCTCCCTGGTGGGCTGGAGTCCTGTGATATCTTTCCAGCTGGGAACATGCCCAGGACAGAGTTTTAGCACCATCCGCCACTTGAGCTGTTTGCAGCCTCGGTGTAGCGTTACCAAAAATAAGACTGTTTGAATGAAACAAGTGTTGGGAAATGAGCTGTCTCTTTCCCGCCCTCTTTATCTCTCCCCGCCGAGGGTGGCCGAGTGTGCAAGAGCAGAGGGAGGAGCGGAGCCTAGTGAGGGCTGACCAGGCACAAGCTCTCCCTCTTTTCCCTCCTGCTCCTTCTCAGGGAAGCAAAAATCCTTACATCTCACAGAACGTGCTCACTAAAAAAGCCGCCCTGATTTCCTCTGCCAAAAGGAGCTCCCAGGATCAGGTTCCCATCCCTTAACCCATCACCTGACACACTGAAAGAGAAGAAGGGAATCAGGAGCCAAACACAACATTAATCAGATTAGGACCTTCCTTGGGACACCTTTATTTTTACTTCGGTTTCCCCGTTTCAGTTACTTACCTCATGTCTCCTGAACATGAGGGGCGGTGTCCCAGACAGTGGCCTGCAACATCTTTCACAGCGTAGATTTTCTAGTCTCCAGCCCAAATGTTTACTCCGAGTTCTGGCTAGTACCCAGCTGAAGCAGTTAGTCGTTGGCTGGACATCTCTTTGTACAGTTCATGCTTTCATCAGGGCTGCAGTGAGCCTGCACCGTTGAGGGAGACAGCAGGTTTTTTTAATCCTGTTTTCACATTATGAGCTCTGAAACAGCTCAGCTGGGACAAGTTAAGTCTTCGGGGTATGTGCATTGCTGCAGAAGTGTCAAGGAAGATTAAAAACAGGCACAGAAGTATGACTGCTAGACTAACCCCCAGAAAATGCTAGAGGGGAGCTTTTTGTCTCGGTGCAAGGTGGATGGAGGTTAAAAACTCTGAGCAAAAGACCACCTTCATCTGCTGCCCTTTCATTCCTACAGTGTGTCTTTGGGTTACAGGCTGGGTATTCATGCTTGGTAGTAAAAGAGAGAAGCCAATTTCCCCCTGTAACAGGGAAAAAAGGAAGAGCATTGGGCCAACTGTTCAGGTTAGAAAACACCGTGGCAGTGGTGGTGCCATCAGTTTATTCGCACAGGTACGTGATGGAAATACCACAGCGAGGCTTCTTGCACTGCTGTCCCTGGGCTCCCTGTCTGGCTGAGCAGAAGAGATGGATGAGAAGTGACATCAGCACCGTTTGGTTGAGAGAGGTTGGGCGGGAGAAGGGAGCCGTGGGAAGCTGGACCAGCCTGCTGGCATTTGAGTGTATTAAGGCAGAGGCGAAGGGGGGAGTGTTTCACATGGCACAGCATGAGCAACGAGGAGTCAAGGGCTGGGTTAGAGGATACGCAAAAGGAAAGTTTAGTCTCAGTCTCAGGAAAGATGTTCCGTCAGCTGTTGTATTGTTGACTGCTTTCCCAGGGGAAATCATGAGGATGGGATTTTTTAAAACCAAATGGGGCAAAGAATGAGAAAATTCACAATCAAAACCAGCCCTAAACTGGCTCCTGCCTGAACAACTGAGGTCCCTTCTCTTCTTTCCTCACCTCTGTTGTTCTTGCTCCCCAGCTAATTCCTCCCTTTAACCCGTTTGTGAGAACAGCCACAGTGTCTCAGATGCCTGTGGATGTGACATGCTGTCTCCTGCTTGTCCCGCTTTCCCTCTGCTCTGTACTCTCCATTCTCCTTCTTCCCTGGCTCTCTCATTGTCTCCCATCCTGCTGCCTGACACCAGAGTCCAAACCTCTGGGGACCTCCTGATTCTGCTTTCATGTCTTCCCCAAGTTTCTGTGAATTTCTTACTGTGGAGGACTGCAGTGTTCCCAGTCATGGGTCACTGGCCAGGAGACAGAGTTTTTCATCCTTACAGCTCCATGCACCTGGCTAGGAGCAGAGGAGGCTGTGATCCATATTTTGCTTATAAGAAGAAGCTGAGAGGCAGCCAAGAGAAGAGGTTTACTTGAAGTGGGTCACAGGAATGGGCTGACTCAGTTCTCTGGTATTCCATCCCAAATCCTTTCCACTGGCTCATGGTTCCTGCACTCCTGCCTGACCTATTCGTCAGGAAAGCCTGTAATGTGAGAGCACTCCCAGCATGTTAGGCAGTACAGAGGAAAAAACGTGATAGAGAGGGAGATTAGACTTAGGTGTGAGGCTGGAAACTTCCCACTTCCCTCTGGATCGAGCATTTAAACCACTGTTGCCATTTCTTTCAACAAGAGGCGCTAAACAATAAACAAGGCACATGTAGCATTATTTACCAATTAAGGAAGTCGGAAGTCTCCATAAAACATTCCCCGGATTTGAAGTAATCATGTTTTTCAATGGAATTTTTTTTTAAAAAATAAAAAATTGGCACACAACATCTTTCCTGAAGTCTATGCAAGAGGCACATATTTATTCGCAGTAGCAGCACAGACCGTACTGACTGTAACTAGGTGAGAATGCTAAACAGACCCAGTTTCCTTGCTGGCCTCTGAAAACAGGAATAAATTCTTCTGCAGACAAAAGACAGATGGTGTGGGCATTGTCGAGATCCTGGCTTCCCGGAATCAGGAGGCTGTGCAAACCCAGAGGTTCAGAGTGTGAAAGGTTGTTAATTAATTATTATCTTTATTGGGATATTGTCATGCTCTGCCAGTGGCACTGAGGTCTGGCAGAAAGCTCAGCCCTACGGCCACGTAGGGTATTTCTGGAATGATCTTAATTTATCCTCCCCAGATGACTCATGTGCTATTTCTTGTGCAGAGGAAGAGCAGTCAGGCCTTTGTTGTCACAGAGGTAGGAGATGCTAAAAACAACCAGGAAGCAGCATCTTTGACAGCTCTTGTCTTCTGGAGCATTTGACTGCACTGTCAGAGCATGAATCAAGCAGCACGAAGGTGGTGAATGGGAACAGGTGGTTAAAAGTGAAGCTGAGTCAGTGGAAGGCTGCCTGGTGGCCAGACTGGGGGAGAAGGCAAACTGAAGAAGGGCAGTGAAAGCAGAAGCACAGAGGGAGAGTGGGAATAGAGCTGGGAGGTGTGGTTGTCTTGCTGGGAAACAGAGATGAGACATCTACTTTAGCTAACAGGGAAAAAAAGGCCTGGTACAGGGAACCAGAGATACAGAAGAGATAAAACAGGACAACACAGGGAGGAGCTTATGTGCAATGGTTTGCAAGAAATATCTGTGCAAGGAGTACAGTCCCCTCAAACCTAGAAGGGAACGAGAGTTTGCTGTTCTCCAGCTGACAAGTCTAGTGAAACCTGAGAGCAGCATGTCCTATCTCTCTGTGGTACAGGGACAACTTTTTGGCTACCTGATGCTCAGTTCAGGTGACAGATGTGTCCTGGGCATCGGGAAACTTGTTTTACTATGAGGGTGACGGAGCACTGGCACAGGTGGCCAAGACGGGTTGTAGAGTTTCCCTTCTTGGAAATACTCAAAAGTCATCTGGACACGGTCCTGGGCAACTGGCCTTAAGTGGTTCTGCTTGAGCAAGGGTGGCTGGACCAGAAGACCTCCCGAGATGCCTTCCAAACTCAAATAGTCTGTGATTCTGTGGTTCCTGAGACGCTCTCCTCTTTGCACACTCCCCTCTTGCCTCTCTCTGCCTGAACTCCTACATCAGCCAACCTCCCCTTCTTCTTATAGCTGGACTTGGCAGGCTGAGGTACTTGAGAGGCCCTGAGTGTTGAGGAAGATGCTCGAGAGGTCTGTAGTACAGACGGTTGAGCAAATGCACAGGTATGATCCGAGTTGTTTCTTTGTGTGGTCAGCAGTGCTTCTGGAAAGGCTTGTTTTGCTGCTGTGCTCATGGATAAAACAGGATCCAGTCCTGGTAGAGGGTATATCTGAAACATATTAATCACAGCAGCCAGATGGCCAATTTCAGTGACTCACAAGGGCTTCCCAAAAGGCTTCTTAGTGCCCATTGTAAGTGTGATATAAATATTCCTTTCTTCCTCTCAGAAAGTGTATTGTGATTTCTCCCCTGTTTCATTTGAAAAGAGCCTTTGTCCCATTTCTCCTCTAGTTCAGGCTTTTGCTTCTCCTGGTTTTACAGCATATTAAAATTCTGAAAATTTACACGTGGCTCCCAAAATTTGCACAGATTACAGGATGGGGAGGAGGTGGAAGAAGGAAATACATCCTTTCACCACTTCTCCTTCTAATGCTGGAGGCTTCTTTCCAGTCAAAACATGGCATTGTCAGGTTTACTTATCTCAGGGATCTCAAACTGTTATGTGTGCTTCAACAGCCTGCAGGCAAGAGACCTCACTCTCTCTGCTGTGCTGGAGGGAGGCTGCTGATGTTCTTGGAGCCTGATGACTGTTGCTCCACTTGAGAGCTTTTACAGCACCAAAACATTGGCTCATTTGCCACCTGCTCCCTCCCAGCCTCTAAAGCAGGGCTGTGGGTTGCTGCTGTGCATCAGTTGTGTGCAGTGTGACCACTGTGGCACATCGCTGTTGTTTTCCTAGCTCTTTCTGTCGGTGTCCTGAAAGCTTTTCATTACTCATCCTGGAGGGGGGAGAAACCTCAACCCTCTCTCTTCACATTCTCATGGCAAATTTTCCAGCCTGATTTTTTTTTTAAGATGCAAACTTTGGATCCGCACATGAATTTTTTCGCAGTCGTGAACAACCAGGTCAGGAAACCATGGTTTGTAAAAAATGGGTCATCTGGGCTTCCAGGTTTGTGGCTCAGTTCATTTTGCTGCCAGACTGCATAGCACGGCCTTGGCTCTGTCATGTGAGCCACGACTGCTCAGCACTTCTGGACATTTGGGCCATTTACTGGTAGGGGATTGAGAAACAGATTTAGATTCCTGATTTCTAGCTCTCTAACTTTAGAGAAGGTATCTTTGGTTTTTGTGCAGGACACCTGACACCAAACGGTCCCTGCTGTTTTTAACAAAATTGTAAGAATAGGGTAAAAACCTGGAGACCTCTTTGAGGTTCTTCAGAAAATCCAGGGTCTATAAACTGAATTTTATCTTTCTCAAAGGGATCCTTAAGTATTTTTTGCACTAAACTGTGGAAGAATAATCTCCAAGCTCTTCTGCATATAATCCCCCAAGGGAGTCAGGGCTTGACAGGGCATTTTTAGCCAAAGAGCACCACTTCTCCTCCCAGACCATTTTTCTGGACAGGTAGATGTGCAAGGATAGAGACACCCAGCACTGGGGCATGTCCTAAACTCTGCCCAGATCCTTGTTCATCTCCACAGTGGGCTGATTCCAGGCCTTTACAGGTGGTTGTTCATTAGAAATATTAAGTGTAGTGCATACAGGGAGGTTGGGCTGGGCCAGTAGGGCCCGATATCCCTGGCTCAGTAGAGTATGGATATCCAGCTTACTCAGGCTCCCTTCCTGGCCAGGAAGCAGCTGGAGATCCTCAGCCATATCAGGTCCTGTTTGCACTTGCTGTGATATGAGTCTAATCTGGTTATTGATGCCATCAGTGCTGTGGCCGTCCCACAAGGGGATCAGCTCACGTTGGAGGCCTGGCAGTGGCTGCCACGGCCCTTGGAGGTGGTTTGGTTTCCCACACAGACTTCCAGAGAGGTGCTGGGGAATCAGCACCACGGTTTGGGATGGGCACAGGTCTGGGATCAAGCAAAGAAAGCAGAAGCACACCTTAAACTTGACTCTCACTTGGACATTACAACACAGAGGTTCAACTCTAGAGCCAGAACTAAGGGGGACTTTGTTCTTCTTGTTGCTGCGGTGATCCTGTTTTTTGACTGAAGGTACTCTGTGTCTCTTTCTTATGTGTCAGTCTTCAGCCCCCTGCCTGGGATCTCCCCTGGCTTGGTCTTTACTTCACAAACACTATGTTCAAAGCTGCCGAGGTCTCAAAATAAACGCCAGAAGGAGGGAGTTCCTTTGCCACTGGGTTTTGGTTATCTCAGAACAGGTCAGCACTGCTGCTGGTTAGGACCACCATTCATTTCCAGGTTTCCCCCCACACTGCCAGGTTTCTCTCTTCTCTGCATCCCCTCCCTTATTTTCTCATACTTTATGTCCTCCCTGGCCACCCTTCAGTCACCAAGTCCTGTGCAGGTGGTGTCACCCCATTCTGGCAGCAGGACAGAAGCTGGGTAGGAGTGGATCAAGGGCCAGGAGGATGCTGAGAGCTGGTGCTGCTTGTTCAGACAGTCCAAGGGGCAGCAGTGGGTTAGGGGAGCCAAGCTGTGCCTGTTTTCATGCCTGTGTTCCCCTTGCACTGGCCTGCCTGTGTTTGGGGTGTGGAAGCCACATAGCTGTGTTCCCACTGTGCTCCTGGGACATCTGGCTTGGCCTGGTGCCAGCTCCTGGAATCCCTGCAGACCACTGCTAGGGTGTCTGTGTCCCTTTGTTTTTTCCTTTCCCACTCCCTGGACATTTGCAGATCACCTAGGCTTGGTATAACCATGGCTTTCCTTGTTTCAGGCTTTTGTTTAGGGAAAGATTTCATAAAGTGGCCTGACCCGTGCCTTTGTCCCCTCTTTGGGTGACATGTACTCTTTGTAATAGGAGGATGGTGGCCCCACCATGGAGGTGTTTCCCTCCAGCTTCACCACTGCCCCACATCAGCCCCACCATTCCCTCTCATTGCCCATATGATTCAGTGGGGACTGGGAGGAAGGTGCTCATTGTCTCTGAAAATGGTGCATGTTGTGAGCAGAGAGGGAAAGAAAACCACCAGTACTGACCTCCTCACCCTGCTAAGCCGTAGCACCACCAAATAACCAGAAGGAAAGTCCCCATTAAACACGTGGGGTCATGCAGGGATTTGTGTAGTTGGGGCAGGAAGTAAAAGGCAGAAGAGAGTGTCTCAGCAGGAGACCCGGCTGGTGTGATACAAGGACAGAACAAAAAGGAAACCCAGCCCTCCTTGGTTTTTCCTTAGAAATATGCCCATGAGTGAAAGGCAGTCACCCCCATGGCACAGCTTTTTTGCTGGGGGTGAGTTCCTCTATCCTCCTGCGAGGGGGGTGCTTTGCAGTCGTAGTGTGTTTGAGCACACTGGTATTTCCAAACCAAGCCTCTCACGTGAGACTGAAATCCATCACTGAACACACAGGATAAAAGGATCCCCTTTCTTCTCACAGCCTAAGACTGGATAGGGCAGGGGTGGAAGGAGAGGTAATTCAGTACCCCAATTCAACATGGGGGCTTTTTTTAGTTATAAGGTATCTAAAGGCTATTTCTAAAATTCACATTTCCACATCCCTGCACGTGTGCCTTTGCCCAGTCCTGGCTCCCCTGTGACCTGCTGGGCAGCTGTGCCTGTGTCCCTCCCTGTGCCCTGCATGCACTGAGGGCATCTCCCCAAGTTCTGGGTCAGAGCCCTTCCCACTTGTGGGTAACTGCTCTAGGACAGGCTGGAGCCTCAGATGTTTGGGAAAAGAAGGAAAATAGTATCAAAGTCTGTAAAGAAAGCTAATTTTCCATTAAGAGCCACCTTCAGTCTGGAATTGTATTTAGTGTCTTATTAAATGGCACTACTGTGTACTATTCTAGCTCAGAGCTGCTTAGAAATAGCTTTAAAGAAAAAAAAGGAGAGTGAGTTACAGAGCCCAAGGTAGAGATGTTCAGCCAGCAGAAATCGTTTTTCTGACGTGGGAGTCCATTGAATTGAACACTTTTACAGCTGTTGATCTTCTGAACATCGAAATTGATTTGCACAGAATTAAATAACAACAATAAATTAGAATATTTTAAATAACAGATATTCGGCTATTAATTTAATTACTCTTAGAAATCTGTGGTGAACTGGAACAAGACCCTGTCACCTGAAACTGGTATCATGGCTGTGGATGCCAGCGAGGAGCCCATGGAGGAAGCCACTGTGGACTATATTCCCTCAATTCAAAGGAAAAGGGACCAGATTTGACACCTGCAGTGCTGGAGGTGGTGATTTGTAGGTGCCAAACGAACATGATCTTCATCCTGGCACAAAAAGCAAAGGCTTGGGCATGTCTGCTGCTGCAGCAGCAAGGACAAGGCTGGGTTTGGTATGTGTTATGGAAAAGGCTTTTGCTAAATGCAGGAAAAGCAGGAAGGAGGAATCTCTTAGCTCCTGGAGGATGAGTTTGCACGATAGAGGTGGGGTTAGGGTGGGCAGCTGCCACGGAGAGCAGAGGGAGAGGTGAGTAAAGGCAGGATGGGTTTGGAAGAAGAAAAATGCGTTTGGTCATGGCTGTATTAATCCTGATTTGTTGAGAAGAAGCAGAAGGACAGACAGAGACAGGGGGCTGGCGCTAAGAGATGGAGGTAGGATGGGGAGGCCTGTGCATCAGTGGCCCATCAGCTCCAGGGGTGCAGCTAAAGCTGGGAGAGGGTGATCCTGAGGGACAGTGAGGCCACAGGGCAGGGCCGTGCTCCTCCAACTCCCCTTTCCACCCTTGTGTCCATCTCCTCCAGCCCAGGGAATCGCTCCTGGTGCTCCCTCCGCAGTGTTTGGCTTGGTTTCCACCACCTCTGCCACTGCCCATCCCACCATCTGAGATGGAGGTGTTTTCCCAGCAGGTTGGATGCTTTTCAGGGCACTCTGCTTCCACATGGGGGTTCAGATCCTGGAACTGTCTAATTACCAGGGTGTGGAGGTCCCCCCTCTGGGGGAGGGGGCCCTGGGGTGAAAGCATGGCCTGGATATGGGGTTTCCCTGCTCCCTGATGCTAATGTACCCAAGTCCTGTCCCCATTGGCCTTTTCATGTTCCCCCGCCCCAAGAACACTTTGGTTGTCCCATGATTCTTCAGGAGTCTGGCCCAGGCTCCCCAGCCATGCGGCAGGGAGAAAATAAAAGATCTATTAACATCCATGCAAATATCGCTCCCTGATTCTTTCCACGGACCAAATCTGTCTCCGGAAGGTTGCTGGAACCCCACAGCAACACTGGGGGGTGTCAGGAGCACAGATCCCTTTGAGGTTGCTGGGTCTTCCCTTCTGGGTGTGCTGTGGGTAAAGGGGAACAGTCTAGAGCAGCCTGAGTGATTTGTCCAAAACCTGTCCCAGTCTGAAATTGAATTAGTGGGAGATCTGTGCTTTGTTTTGGCTCCTAAGCAGAAGCAGCTGGGTTGAAGGGTTGAGGAAGGGGAATAAAAAGAAGCTACTAAATCAGCCTTTCTTTTGGGCAACTGCTTGGAGATGTCCCCATAGGGCTGGGCTCCTGCTTCCCATACTCATCTACTACCATGTCTTCTCGGGGTTTTTCTTTTTCAGTTTGAAAATGTGGGTCATCGATAGAGCAGAAGTTACAGCACGCTGGAATATGTAGGTCAGGAAAACTGTACCAAGAAACGAAAAAAAAAAAGAAGAAAAATATATTTTACAACTGCTTCCAGCAGGAAAAGGCCACACTGGGATTTGGGCTTTTGAATGGGATATCCTCTCCTGATCCAAGTGCCCTGGCTGAAATGCCCAGCAGTTTGTGGCCAAAAATAACAGGAAGATCAGAGAAGCGGGAGGGGGGAAAAGGGGAAGGCAGGGGGTCTGACCAGCTCATATGACCCTCCATTAGAGACTTATAAAAAGGGCTGGTACGAGCTCATTTTTCATGAGTTTTAATCCCTCCTGCTTATTATGCTGAGCCAAGGCTTTTTCTGGAGAATCTGAGTCACAAGGCTTGCAGCTGGAAAGAGAGGATTGATAGCAGTGGCTCAGCAGGCACAACCACGTCTGGAGAGCTGGGAGGGGAGCAGCAAAGCCACCGGTTTTCAACACCACCACAGATGTCTTTGAAAGAATGGGGGAAAAGTGGGGAGAACATGCCAAAAATATTAGGAAGGGGAAGACAGCAGTAGTCCTTATGTCACTGTTTCTGCTGCTCCCAGGAGCTCCCGGAGCAGAGGATTTTTACAAAGAGGGTTGTGCATGTGTGCGTGCGTGCACGCAGGAGAAGCTGGAGTTGTGATTTTATAGTAGGCTTAGCCAGAGGCATGTTTGGAAGCAAGGAGATGTCTTATGAAGTTTGGTGTCCCAGCTTGTATTTGTCGGTCTTTGGTTTTATTTAGAAATTTATGTAAAGATTTTTGGGTTGTTGTTTGGGGGTTTTTTTTCATAGAGAGAGGGTTTTTTGCTGGAGCTTGACTGACGAGTCCTGTCCCCTGTGCTGCCAAGCCTGATATCTGAGCAAGAGAAGGGAGGAGCAAGGAGAGATGCTTTTGCCCTGGCTCAGCCTCAGCACATTCCCTCATGGTATGGGCTGGGCTTCCTTCAGGCAGGAGAGCATTAAAACTGTTTAGAATAAAACACAAGGCGCTTTCCCAGTTCCAGTTGGGGTTTCGTGTCTTTCAGTCAGTAGCTCATTAGCGCATTCCATAGCAGATGCTGATGAGGGACACCAGGTGCCTTATGTCCTGTTACATCTCTCTGCCTGCTCTTTCTGTCTGACAGTCCCAAACCTTGTTTTCTACTATCCTTTTCCCAGGATAGGTGGCAAGCAAGGCCCATTGTAACAGTTAAGTCTTGTTAACTCTAACAGGAGTCTCCTGCATGAATGACTTTACTGTGGGAGTGGGAAGAACATCCCCTTGGGTGTTATCAGAACGTGTCTCTCCTCAATCCTGGCTGCAGACTGATGTGTACAGCTGGTGCTTTTCTAACTCATTTTTAATTATGAAATCTGATGAGGGGTATCTCACAGTGTGCTGGCAAAGGGCATTTACACACTGGCAGAGCCCTTTCTAGAGCCCTCTCTGAGGTGAGCATTGCTTACAGTGAATGAGTCCCTGACGGATGGGGCACTTGGCTTCCCTGGCCATGATGGCATTATTGTCACCTGAGCAAAGGAATGTACCCAGACAAAAAGACTGTCTGCAGCTCCCTTCAGACATTCTCTGGTTGAATCACTCTTTTCTGCCCCTTGAAGGAATGTCAGTTCATACGGAGGAAGGAATTTCCTCACCTGTGCCATCAGAGCTGGTTAAACAAGGCAAACCCCAGGCTGCAGCTTGCCTTCGTTTCTCTGCAGGACCTGGGAATGCCTGTGGGTGTTGCCTGCACCCTGCTATCCAGGCAGAGGGTGCCTGGGCTGGGAGGGGTTGCTGCCTCCTCTGGCAGGTCCGGGGGCTCTGGACTCCTGGAGGAACAGGACTGGGACACACCAAGGGTCTATGCTGCAGTGCAGGCACAGTCTATGCACAGCAGTCTCTTGGCACTTCCCACGAACTTGGATTCTGCTCCTCAGCTCCTTGCCATGCCATGCCATCGCAGCCGACCTCCCCAAAGCATCCCCAGTGCTACAACTCAGCTGTGGTGCTCTTCTCCTGCCAGACCTTCCTCGCCATCCACACCATACTATCACCAGCACCTGAGCTTCCCCTGTAACACTCCCAGCTCTGCCCTCTAGCCCCTGCCCTCTCTTCTGTGGGCTGGCATGTTCTCTCATTTCTGTTCTAATTTGCCAGTCCTGGAGCTTTCAAACAGCTCAGTTATATCCCAATGAGCATCCCAAACCAGCAGGCTGGTTCCTTTGCCCCTGGTTCAAAGGCAGCTGTGGCTGTGGAGCTTACTGACAGATGTTTTGAACTATCTGCCCAAAAAAGCTCAAACAGAGCTTTTTCTCCTTGTTGCATCCTTACCTAACTAAATGCCTTCTGAAAGTAGGACATGGGCTCCTAAATCACTGAGAGATTGTTTGGAGATGTTAACTTGTGCTAGGAGTCTGTGGCTAAATGAATCTGTCCTTAGATATGGAGGGAGGATTTGCCTCTCAAGCCTGTTTTGCAAGTCAGGGAGGAAAAGTGACCTGAAGGTAATAGACTGATAGTGGTGTAAAGCTGAGGTAAAATGGAGTGAACATCCAAGCCTGCATCATCCTTTGAGTGCCTGGCTTTGCACGAAAAAGCATAACAAGCAGAAGTAGCATGGAGAAAAAAACCCCCAGATTCTTAAACTCTGAAGAAACGAAAGGCAATATCAGGGGGAAAAAAACCCCAAATGGTATTATCTGAATGTCCTAAAAATACATTAAAATTGAAGCCATGGTCACCAGGTAGTCTGGTGGTGTGCATTTGTATATTCATCAACAAACACCCGTCTTCCATTGCTGAATGTGAGATAAAATCATAGAATGATGGTGTTGCATCCGGGCTGGACTCCAAGCAAGTCGTGATACTCCAAGCACTCTATTGGCAGATCATCCTGAAAGGCCTGATTTTGAACTCTTAATTTTACCCCAGTGTCTTTTATGAATTTCAGTGGAACCAATCATGTATTTATAAATTAACCACAAACAGTGTAAGTGTTGGCAAGCTTGGAGCCGAATCATTTCCCATAAGGAATGGAATTGATGCATGGAAAGGCAAAAGGCATTCAAACCAGAGTTAATAACAAGGAAAAGCTATTTTACATCTGCTTCATACAGAGATGGAACCGTCCTACCATGCAAAGCTGTGGAGAACCAAGCTGACTTGGTTTTCCTGTGTTTCCTTAAATCAGATGCCTCCGTTACCTTCAGGAGTAGCAAGGAAACACTGTAAGATCCCGTGGCAGAGGATGTCTGATGCCTCCAGCTGTGTGACACGAGCTGTCATGTGTCACTAGTGGGTAGCTGTGAATTTTACCTTCTTGGATGACTCTTCCCAGCATTATCTGTAAGCGCCATTGTCACCTGCAGTTCTCACACACGGTTCTACCGTGGGGAAATGAACCCCTCACTGCACAGGTCACGTCTCCGGGGAATCTGTGCCTACCTGTGAATGTCATGTCTGGGATCCTGTGTGCTGGACCCGACCTCATATCCTTCCAGTGTAGTAAATACTGATTTACACTATTGTAAAATTGGGAAGAATTGGTTCACTCATCTGAGGGCTGAAAATTTTAGGAAAACATGGTAATTGCAGTCAGCCTGGAAACACCACTATACAAACTTTCCCGTAGCATTTATAAAGCAAGTTTCTGGCTTATCAGTCCGAATGGCTCAACCTCTCTGGGTTTAAAAACAGCTTCATTTGGCAGAGTTTAGCTCAGAGGTCTACTGTTTTACACCAAGTGCTGAGGTAGCTGTAAAAGTGGTAGCTTTTTTCCAAATACCAAAGAAATTCAGACTTGGTCAGACTTCTGAACAAAGCTCTGGATTGCTTTGGCACAAACCAGGCTAATGGAAGTGGTCTAAGCAGCGAGTCCTTTCTGGTCCCTCTCCTCCAGGCTGGAAAACATTTGGAGCTCCTCATGGATAGATAATCAGTCTCACCTTGGGGCTGGCAGCTTTGGCATCTCTTTAAGAAGCAAGTGTCCAGCAAGTCCAGTGTCTTTAGCAAGTGTCCAGATATGTAGATGGTGCCATTGCTGTACATCTAGCTGGACAATTCAGATGACTAAATAAAGTCAGAAAAGAGGTTTGAACTTACTCCTGCCATATGCAGTGAGGTGCAAGTCATGTCTACTCCTGCAGACACCTTGGGAGGCTCCTTGGAAGGTGTTAGGGGGCAGAAGATGTCAAGTGAGGAGAAACTTGCCTTCACTTGGCTTGTGACCATCGCCAAGAGGTCAGGGGGAACCAAAAGAATGGCCTGAGAGTGATACTACAGCCACGAGCTGCTCTGGCCAGGCCATGGGAGAGTCAAGAGGGAGCCCACTTCTTTCTGTGGTGGGTGTATTTTTTTGTGGTTTTTTTTTTTTTTTTTTTTTTTTTTTTTTNGTCTCTTACTACAGAGGAAGGCTCAAAATAATACTTCTTCCTCAAAGCAGCAGCCCACAGGTCCCTTCCCTGCCCAGCTGGGCATACCCTTCCTCTTAAAGCTCCACTGCAAATGTCTGTCAGAGAGACCTGAAATCTCAGCTCTTTCATAATCGATTCACCCAGGAATTGCTCCATGGTAGGAATATCCTGATCTGTTTTTTGCAATTTTTTTGGACTGCCCATGCCCTTCTCTTCCTGGCTTTTTCACCCCAGGTTGCCTCTGTCCTGCGAAAGTAAAAAATTACACCCTCAATGGGGGTAACAATAATGTAAGAAAAAGCATTAATTTTAGGCTTCTCATCTTGCAATGAGCTCAAGATTTACCCTGTAGAATAAGTCTCTGCAAACACTCCTGTTTTCGACAACAGCGAGACAAAAGAATTCAAATTCCCTTGTCATCAGCTTTCAAACAAGATATTTCTTTCTTTCCTTCTATTTTCCCAACTCTGAAAGGAGTGAACTTGCCAAGAAGATACAGACCCTGCTGCCTGCTGTGGAACAGGGCTGCAAAGTAGGTGAGAATGGCCTGAAGCAATCTGCATGAGTTCAGCTTTCGTTTCTATCCAGGGAGGTGGGGTAAAGTCTCCTTTCATGTTACTGTGATGAGATTAGAGAGGATGCAAGGTGTTAATTAACAGCCGCTTTTAATAATTTTGACGTTTTTACTTTGCAAGGCAATGATACTGAAGCTCCTGGGTCCAATACTACTCATTAGTACGAAAATCAGATCAAAATGGACATCTCTATTTTCTCTGCTGGCAGATGGAATAACGGGTTGGGAGTGTAGCTGACAGGATGATGCCTAAATGCCATGCAAACCAAATTTTGTTTGGAAGTGAGTTCAGGTTGTTACATGCGTGAGATTTTTCAGAACTGTCCTGAAACCGATTAACCCAGTTTCACTGAGAGTGGGATGACAAAGGAGCTTGGAGGAAGGTCTGGTCCCTCTGTTTTATGTAGTAATTGGCAGCTTGTTTGGGAGTTGAAGGCAATTCTTAGTACCCATGAAGGGAGTGGTTATGTAGCAGTTCTTATTTTCAAAACAATTACCCATCCTCTCTGCACACACAATTTGTAATGTGTATTGTATTGTTTACAACTCATCACCCAAAGGGGAGCAACTCCCTGAGGGATGGAAGCAGAGGGGGAAGGTGAGAGGAAAGCACTGTAAATAACTAGGTGTCTTCTCATTCCCAGCGTCTGAAAGGCTAATCCTGAGCTACTTGGGGTACTTGGGGTAGGGATCCCATGACGTCAGGGGGATTTTTGCTGCAGCAAAGAAAACAGAGTTCAGGTCTTTCCTTTAGTGTAAATAAATACGTGGGGGAACTTCCAGAATCAGCAGAAGCAGCGGGCATTGTGGAGCTGAGCGATTTTGCCTGTTAGGAAGATAATATCTAAATGGTCTAATTATAGCTCCAGTTCAGCACACTAGGGGAATCCCCACCATTACTCTTTAGTAGCTGCTGCTGTAAAGTTTCAGCAGCATGATAATTTATGTTTACTACAAGCCTGTCAAACTATACATTTTTCTGTTGTTGAAAAAAATCCTCCTTTGCCGACCCACCCCTTCTCTGTCCTGTACTGAGAACAGTCTGCATTAGGAGCTGACTGAAGCTCCGTTTCCACGAGCGCACCTCTGGCCTCGGGAATCACAGACGGATCACAGAAACACTCATGACGCTGTACCTCCACTTGACATACAGAAAGCCTTGAGAGCTCCCCAGGGCACTCAGACCTTCAGGCCATGTGTATGGCAACCCATTCCATGCCTCCACCGAGCTTTTCTTGCCTTCCTCAACTCTCCTGAGGGTGGATCACTTCAGTGGTGATGCCTGAGAGCTTCCAAAATGGAGTGAGACACTTTACAATTACTGGACTCGGGTGATGGAGGACTCCCTGCCCTTGTTTCACTGCCAATATTCTTCTCCCCCTCTCTCCCTTGTAGCGAGGTGTGAAAGCAGGGCAAACCATGGGGCCAAAGTGCTCAGGGCTGGGTTAGGGGGTGTTGTGGGGCTGCTGAAGCACCAGTTTGTCCAAGACATGATTCCAGAGTCCCGCTTATGCACCAAGGTGCAGCTTCCACCATGAAAGTAAGTCTCCCATGGACAGATCCTGACCTCATGGAGAGTAGGGGCTTAACTGAGGGAAGGACTGAACACCCCTTTCTGAGCCCCCCTCAGGCCCATTGATGTTTCCTCCAGAAATCCTTTGCACGGCACTTGCCTTATATCTCCTATTTCATGGTCCTGTCAGTCCACTGGGCATCCCATAGGAATAGCAATAATAATAATAATAACAACAATATCAATAATAATAATAGTAATAATAGTAATAATAAATGTAGAAGAACCTTTTGGCAAGGCAGAAGTTCTCAGACCAGTCA
>VYZQ01048694.1:0-15074 GCA_013400655.1 Mystacornis crossleyi | reverse complement strand
CTCAGACCAGTCAACTCTGTTGAGGCCTTACCCTGATGAGTGCCTCAGTCACACACAGTGCTGTACTTTGCCCCTGTTATCACCTACTTGTTGTAGAACAGGAGCCTAAAACCTGAATGAGATGAAGGGAGATAACAGGGCTGGCATACAGTTCCGTATGAACTGGTTGATATGGAGTCAATATCCGTACTGGGAATTTCCACTGGCAGAGTCACTGAGGTCCCATTGCTTGTAGGGTTACATGACAGGGGCCTCTCTGCTTGTCTGCCTTCCAAAGTTGCGCTAATGCAGCTGCAGTAGACAGGAGAGGCACAAATCTCTTGTGTAGGCAGGAGGAAGGAAGGCATAGTTATCAAGAACATTAGATCTGGAGAGTCACTGGGTGATCTTGGAGAAGTCACTTGGACATCAGAGTTTCTGTTCCCTGTGAGTTAATGGGTAAACAGGACTGCCCTACCTCACAGGAGTGTTTTCAGGATAAATATAGCAGAGATGTGTGGGCGGCACAGCATATTTATCCTGACAACATCATTAGAAAGGCCTAAAACCCACACAAACCCTGAGTGCATCACAGAGTTTAACAGCTTTCTTGTATGAATTCCAAATGACCTACCAGACATCACTTACTGAAACTCCTTCAATAAATCTCTTTGGTGTTCAGATTTCAGGATTCTTTTGTTGCCATTGTTGTTGTTATTGTTGATTGTTGGGGTATTTTTTGCTTATACCTTTGAGGAGGGGAAAGCAGTTAGAAGCTGAGGGTGCACTTGCACTGTCTGTGTCATTGATGGAAATACTGAAGAGCACCAGTCTTGAGCCAGAGGCCCGAGAGGCACCGCTTGTCACCACCTGGACACAGAGCCCTTGACCACAGCTCTCTGGCTGTGTCCATCCAGCCAATTCCGTATCCATGGAACGGTCCACCTTTCCAATCCATGTCTCTCCAGTTTGGGGATCAGGATATCTTATGGGACCGTATCAGAGGCCTTAGTAGGCCTTAGGCCTAAGGAGAAGTCTACTAGATGACACCAGCTGGTCTTCCCTTGTTGAGCAGTGCAGTCACTCCCTCATAGAGGGCCGCCAGACTGGTCAGGCACAGTTTGTCCTTACTGTATATCTGCTCCATGACCTTCCCAGGCACAGAGGCGAGGCGCTGTAGTTCCCCAGGTCTTCCTTTCTGCTCCTTCTGAAAATGGGAGTGATGTTTCTCTTTTTCCTTTCATAGAAGCAACAGAATATGTCAAGTTGGAAGGGGCCCACAAGGATCATTAAGTCCAACTCCTGGCCCTGCACAGGACACACCAACAACCCCACCCTGTGCCTGAGAGAATTGTCCAAACACTGCTGGAACTCAGACAGGCTTGATGCTGTGACCATTCCCTGGGGAGCCTGTTCAGTGTTGACCACCCCATGGGGGAAGAATTTCATTCACAAGGGACTTTGCCTGACTGCCATGCCTTTTCAAATACGATGGAGAGTGACTTGGATCCAACATCAGCCAGCTCCCTGGGGACCCTGGGATGAACGTCATCAGGCCCCATAGACTTGTGCCGGTCCAATTTCATCAGATGGTCCTGAACCTGCTCTTTGCTTCCCGAGGGAGATTGTCTGGTCCCAGTAGATGATATCAGAGCAGGGTCAGCTCAAGCAGGTTATGCAGGGCCTCATCCTGTTGGGTCTGAATATCTCAAAAGGATATTCAGACCCAACAGGATGGTCCTTCTGACTTTGGGGGGGGAAAGTATAACCTTTAACTCTCGAGCAAAACAAAATCAGATCACCTGAACTACTTATGCAGTGAAGTCCTGTCTCTTAAATTTATATTCAGCACAAGATCACAGTGGGCAAAATAGTTTTGATATCTTACAGGAGGCTACTGAGAGAGTGTAGTCTGTTAAGTGACTAGGTAGGATAACAATCCATGGACAGGAAAAATAAATTTAAACTTCATCCTAGACTCAGAGAGGATGGCAGGTGGGAGGGATATTGAGGCGAGCAGCATTGCTTTCTCCCTGGATACCCACCTGGGCAAAGCAGAGCTGACCCTGACGCTTCTCCTCACTGGCAGCTCTCTCCAGGCTTGTGGTTACACAACATGTCACGAGGAGAAGAAAAACAAAGTCTTTTTATATCTCTTCACCCATCTGTACTTCCTCTTTCTGAACCAGTCCTGCAAACAAAATTATCAGAAGCATCGTGTTGGCAGTATTTTTAGTAAACAGCAAGAGACTCATGTGAACTTGTTCCTTCTTGTCCTTGTCCCTTGTACAGACAACAGACTGGGGAGTTTTTTAGGCAGAATCTTTTGAGGTTCTCCTATTTCTGCCTTCCAGGCAAAACAGCTGGACTTTAACAGAGGCCTAGAACTGACTGGAGCAGCAAGTGCTTTTCAGGTTTAAAGAATAATTCCCCCCTTGAATGGTAATACCAGGTTAGGATTCCCAGAGTTCCGGGGATTGCCTTGCTGTTGGATCATGAGTGGCTCTGTACACAATAGCTGGCAAAGGAAGATGATGAAAATCCACAGGGGAATACAGGAAAAGAAAATAGAAAGTATGTTTATAAATTAGGAATGTTCCCAAGGGTTTCCAAATGTCCTAAAATAGGCACATATATTCTTAAGGACAGTGCAAATGTGGGTGCCAAGATCCTCCTGCTACTGTTTGGGGAGAAATGAGAAGGGAGGTGGAGAATAAACTGGAAAAGGTATTTTCACTTGGTTCCCTGGCTTGGCTGAAGCAAGGAAACCACTATCAACTTTTAACCTGCACTGTTCTAAGAGCGTTTCTGCCAAGAGCTGTGTCCTAAGACTGGTCTGAACTTTGCCACTGGTCTGACCCTCAGCCCCACAGAAGGGAAGAGTTGGCTGTGCCAATTCCTGCCTGGTGCTTCAGGAATACAGACTGCACTGCTCCCCACAACCTCTCTCCTCTGTTTCATAAAATCCGTTTTTTTTCACATTTTGAAAATCTGTCACTTCCACAGCACCTCTGGTTTTATAATGGCACCTGTGCACCCAGCCATAAAGCTCCTGATGTGGAGGGTGGCTGCTTGCCCCCACCCCACCTTTGTGATGGGAAATTTTATTTTGGTGGTCTCCATTTTCCTCCTAGTCTTTTCCTTCCTGTTCCCCACAGTTTGGATTGACAACTACCTGGTATTGTCCGTACTACCTGGGACAACTCCTGCAAGGCTCTGCTCCTTCTCTCATGCCAAAACACTTGCTTTAGAGAAATGTAAGTCTTGGGCTGGATGAATTTATCCAGAGAGGCTGAAGGAGAACCTCAGCTTGCAGCTCCTTCTAACCTACTGTTCTCCATCCATCTCCCTGTGAAGTGAAAATTCCTTGATTTTAATGTGTCAGGCTACCGCTGTAAAAGCCCCATTATTTCCTCTCCCTTTTGCTTATAGTTTTTAAGGTGCATCTTCCTGTGTTTCACCAGAAAAATTCCATGTGTCTGCATGGAATCTGCTGGTTTTATTTTGCAGAGGTACTAGGTGTTCATAAGTAATCAACGTAGTCTGGGCTAAGCTAATTTACTCTTGTTTGCTCTAATTTTTGTGTCTCGTGTTCCCTTGTTGAATTGTTTTGAATGAAGCAAAACAAACGAAAAAGTAATTACTGAGCATTTCCCCACATTTCCCAAGCTTCCTTTTTGAGTCATTGTTTGTGTGCCCTCCCTGGGAACTTAGTTCTGAACTCTTCTACTTCCTTGCTAACATGCTCTGAAATATTTTGAAATCTGCAGGGTAATTTAACCAACACACATTTCTACCCTGGCCTTGGATTTGGTATCATAAGAGCTTTTAAAATGCTGCTGCTCTTTGCCACTGCTTTTTTAAAATTTTATCCTTCACTTTATCGATAAACTGATTTTCCAAGCTTACATTTCCCCACCAAATCACTTTAATGACTTCATGAGTATTGGGGGAGGGATTGATGGGAGTGATTTAATTCCATACAGATTTGTGTCCTGTTTGGCTTTTATCAGATTCACTTTGAAACCATAGAGATGAAATATCTTACAATATATGGGTTTTCTTTCATTAGTCATGTTTTACATTCACAGAAAAATGGATTTTGTACCAAGTAGTTCCTATTTATGTGCACTGTAAAATTAACTGAGTAGTCACTCTAGACATAAATAAAACATGTGCTTATGACACAAATTAAAAACACCCCCAAATACTTCATGTCCTATCTTAGCATCTCTTTTTGGCATGCCTAGCCATGAAAAGCTGTTTTAAACTTACTGGATTTGCCATGTGTCTGGTAATTCCGGTTTCTCTATAGAAGCCTGGCTGTCTAAATGCAGCCAGAGATATTCCCCAGCCCCAATGCTCCAGAGCAGGGGAAGGAAAAACAGCTCCATCTCTCCAGTGGAAGCACTGGTCCTGGGCTGTGTATGTGCTTCAGGACACAGCAGCAGCTGAGCAGTGCTGAGCAGGAGTTGTAGGACCCTACCAGGAGCTGGTCAGTCTGATTTTCATGGATATTCCATTTGACCCAAAGAGGCAACAAGAGGTGCAAATTGCAAGAAAAATTACTAGTGTGTCATAAGAGTAATCTAAGTAAATTGGTGACTCGAGTAGGCAGAGTAATAGGATAAAGGTAGAAATGTGAAGTTTGTAACCACGGCCATTTGTTTCTGAGAGCATCTGTCGGAGAGAAAAGTCCAGGAGCAGCCAGTGGCCTTTACAGGCTTTGGTCAGAAGCGGCTTTGGTCAGAAGTGGTTCATTCTGGCTGGGCTGTGAGGAGCAGGGACACGTGTAGAGCGCCAGGTAAGGGGGTGCGAGCCCGCAGTTCTGTCTGTGCTTGATAGTCATCCCCACTGTTATCCCCGGGCTGGGCACGTCGCCTCCTTGCCTCTGGCTTGGCACCAGGAGGAAAGCCAGCCCTTGAAGCTGTGCTCTGCGGCCAGAGGGAGAGGGAGCTGTGCAGGAGCGCCGGGCTCTGAAGAGCAGCCCAGCGGGAACAGGCAGCATGGATACATTATTAGTGTCACTGCGGATAAACACAGAGTGATGCATATGGGAAAAAGCCTCCCGTGGAAACAATGGACCAAGTGCTCACCACTGTCACGGAGGAACAGTCGTGGGCTGTAATACAGGAAGAGGGATCAGCAGGGGTCAAAGACCTCGACTCATTTTAGAAATGAAATCTTGTCAGAAATCAGAAATCTTCACCCTGCCCCTGTACAGATCTGTGGTATGCCCACACCCACGAGCAGTTCTGCTCTTCTCAGCTTGGAAAAGGCGTGTGGAAATGGAAAATGTTCAGAGAGGGATGAGAAGTGTGATCCAAAGTATGGGATGGCTTGCTAATATGCAAACAATAACTGGGCTTGTTCTTTGAACCTTCCCTAACTCTTCATCCTGGAGAGGATTGATTGAGAACATCTATGATAGATGCCAATAAACTCCTGAATGTCTTGGGGCGGGGGGATTGCCCACTGACTCTTGCAGGACAAAGCAAAGAGCTGTCAAGGCAACAGTTCAGAATAAACAAAAGTGAGCAGTTTTTCCCATCAGGTGTATAATCCCAGTTCCCAAAGGTACATGTTTCCAGTGAAATTCCCTCTGACAATCATTCTCATTTATTTGACGTGCTGTTGCTTTTTCTAAAAATCCAACAAAACTGACAAAAAAAGCAACAATGTACAATACAATATGGTATGGAAGGGGATCTCTCAGGTCCAAGTGACTCATCTTCCCTCAGAAAAGTTTTCTGCTATCAGACTTACAGTCAACAAACACATTTGGTCAATTTGCATGAGTTTAGACCCAAGTGAGTTCAGACTCATCCTTTCCAGTTGAGGGCTTTTCATCTGCATATCCTGGCATATCCTGTTGGAAAGCAGGAGAATCTAATGGTCTTATAGCAACAGCCTGATTCCCTCAGCAAATCATTCTGATGCTCCTCACTTAGATACCCCCAACTCCTAAGAGTGGAGATGGAAAAGGCCCAGTAGCTAAGCCTTCCTGAGGTGGGATGTCCAAAAAATGGCTGCAGCAGTTCCACGATGACACCAACGACTGTCCCAGTTCCTGCCCACTGTCAACAATTCTCATTTACATTTTCAAGCTTTCTGAAGGCAGTGTTAAGCCCACGCATCCTTCAAACACAGTAAGTCTGCTTTACTGCAGTGGAAAGCTGGGCATATGCACAATTGCTTTCCTTGATACAGTATTAAAGGCTTTTATTCTGGGCACAAGCGTGGATCCACTGTGCAGCCTTGTCAGAAACCAGGAGCAGAAATTGTCTTTTCTTCCTTTGCAGGAAATCTAACCGATGTGAAAGTGCTGAATACTTAAAAGCGGGGAAAGCCTGTGAGCTTGGTCCAACACCCTTAACCCCTGGCAAAACTTTCATTTCGTAATGTGACTTGGAAGATAAATTACTCTAATAGGAGGTATGAAGGTAAACTAAAACAGGGGTGTTAATGTGGGTTGGGTGTGACTCTTTTGAAATGGATGAAACTGCCCTTCCTTCCACTGAGTCCGGGTTTGCTGCCTTCCCCTCCCCATACCTGTGGAAGAGCAGGTGTCCCACTCAGCTCAGGTGGGAGCCTGGGTGTGTGTCCTCAGCTCTCAGTCCTGCACTTACCCCGTCTTTTTACCAAGTCAAAAACAAGCCCAGAGGAATTTTAACCTGCTGTTTATGTTCTGTTAACAAATACCGACCACAAACCTGTTTTTCTTGCTTCCTTGATGGAGAGGGAATGACACACATGGAGAGGAAACTGATGTTTGTGCTTGTGGAGGTCAGGAAGGCTGGAAGGGTTAAACAGGCTGGGGTTTGAAAGCAGTGGAGAAAAAGAGCATGACAGCAAAAAATATTAAAAAATAAAGCCAAAACAGGAAAAACTGGCTACAAAGACAGACTTGGGCAAAAGCTTTTTATGGGAAGAGTCATATCCACATATGGGATAAATTACAGAGAAAGGGCATGGAAAAAAAACCCATCTTAAATGTATATTTAAAAGCAAAAGAGCAAGGGGGGAGAAGAAGAGACACGGGATGTTGCTAAAGAACCATGATCAGAAAGACAGTGTAGGAGCCAGCAGGAAATGGTAGCAAACAGCTGCCAGCAAAGGACTGGTGGGGCCGATGGTGCTCTGCTGCCCTGGTTTGTCCAAGGCTTTGCAGTACCTTTCCTGCTCGATTTAACATGGATGCCCAGGGAAAAGAACAGTAAAACACCTGATCCCTCTTTGGGGGAATTCCTGTGGACTGCAGGGCAGGGGGGAGAAGTAAGAGGAAGGGAGCACAGTACTCATTGCAAAATATTCCCCTTGGCTGCCACCCAAGAATTCCTATGGGAACCTAAGGTGCTTTTGGCATGTGTGGTGCTAAAACAAACCTTATCTATGCCACAGAAAATTAGATCTGCACACACTGACGAGGGCAGCTGCACTGTGACTGCTCTGGTTCGTACCTGCTCTGCTCCCCAGGTTTATCCCCGCTTCCAGCCGGGTCTCATCGTGGTTGCAGCAATACTGCTGAACTTAACTTGTCCTTGTCTACACTTGCAGCTAATTCACATTCAGCCCTGGTTCGGCCGCTCCTGTTGCTGACACCTGTTGTCAGCAGTCGGTAATTTCTTTTTTTAGGACAAGCCTACATTGCCCTGGAGCTCAGAAGGGGCCTTAAATTAGACTTAATTCTACTCAGATGTAGTTAGCAGTATTTAATTAGCACAGTCCTAAAGCAAAAGTCAGTCTATTCCTTGGACCACTGGAGTGCATTCTGGATACTTTCCATATTGCTGCAGGAGTCTGACCTTATTTTCTTTTTTAAATTTTTTTTGTAATTTTTTTTTTTTTTTTTTTTTTTAGCCCAAGAAATGTGCTGGGGCTTTTCAAGCACTTCCAGAGTAGGGGCCACATCTTAATAGACAGATTCCTTTGCAGATGGCTTCCTGCTCGTTTGCAATTGCAAAACTCCACCGAGGCAATTACCATGATTGCAGACATGGGAATGTGACATTAGGAAAGCATTTAATGTATTCTCAGCATCTGTTACAGTGCTGCTGCAAATGGAAACCTCGGGGAGATGCCAGCACTATGGGCAAGACTCGCTTAAATTTGGCTGCCTAGAAGTTCACATCCAGTCTGAACTCAACATGCAGGTACTCTCCGAAGCCCACGAACAGACATGGGCACATCCAGAGGGTGATTCACCTATCCCAGCTGGTGTTCCAGAGAAGAGGGTGACTTGTCTTCTGATGGTGCTCCATCCTGTGGGAAAATGAGTGGTTTAGATGAGGAATCCCATTTTAGGCAGCTAAAATGAGGTGACTTGAACCCTGCCCTCTGTAATTGCTGTGATTTTCACATACCACTGGAAGCTGCCCCAGAAATGGTGAGACAATGCTATTTCACTGCCATGGACTTGTAAGGTGACAAACCAGGAGATCTTCTGCTTGCCAGAAGAGTTCAGTTTCCCAGAAAGTGATGCAGGAGCTGGCAAGAAGATATTCTATGGGAATAAGGAGAAAGGAGGATGTATCAGCAGTAATGGAGACAAATCCCAGCCTTAAGATTAAAAGCCTTAGCTGTGTTATCCAAGTAGAGAACAATGCTCTGGGAACTATTTCTTTTAACTTTGCTGCTTTTTCATCCATCTTCCTTATTTCTATGAAGATGCCTACACCACATGGCTAGAACATCATCCTACTTAAATCAGTTTTTAAATGGATGGTCAGAGAAGACTATTGAACTGCTTATCTTAGAGCCCGTTAGTTCTCCTCTGGTGAAATATTTTCATTTTGCATGACCTAAGTAAATATGACCAAAAAAAGAAATAGACAGAGAGAATAAATAACATATATATTCATTTTAAAAAGACCAATGTTTCAGGCCCTTAACATGAAACAATCCCAAAAGACAAGGAGGAAACCCCAGTCTGGGTGACCTGGGAGAGCCTGGTGATTGGGGTGCAGGTGGGATCTGAAATGGGAGGTGCTGGATGAGCTCTGTGCTGTGGGAGAGGACCCAGCCATGCTTTGAAGGGATTGATTCCTCATTTCTGGAAAGGAAGAGTTTGGGCATCTTCATGGCTACAGGTCTTGGGAGGAAAGGCTGCTGAAATGGTGCAGACTCACCCACCTGAAATGGGTCTCCCAAACAGGCTGGGTACCACAATGTAATGAGATTTCACTTCCCTCATCCCCTCCTCCTGTGTGTTCTGGGGCTTGTGCAGAGCTGCGTGTTCCTTGCAGTTCCACGGTTTCCAGAAGAGCCTGCAGCAGGAACAGGTGGTGACTATAGCAGGTCTTGAGTGCAGCAGGTCTCCTGCAGAAGCTCCTGGGCCAGAGCTTCCCACCTCAGCCTTTCCTGTTACTCACCTACTCAGATCCTTGCTCAAAGTGCTGCTTCAGCTCCTGACATGTCCGCTCACATTGTAGGGAGCAGTGGGATCCAGTAACCTCACAGCCTGTGAAAACACTTCATTTGCTTTGGGGGATCTCCCTCTCACATTGCCTGGAAATACCAGCTGGCAGGGACTGGCCGAGGGCTGGGAATTCCCTCCATGGCTGAGCACCTGGGGCCAAGATTCAGTGCCTACCACCTACTGACCTGTGGGTCCTGCCAACACCGCTCTTGGTGGGGCTGTGCTGTGAACCAGAGCTGGGAGCTACACTGAATATAAAACAAACCCCCACTCTGTCCCTCCTTCTTTGCTAGTTTAACCTGAGGCACTTCCCAGGCCTAGCTAAGACCTTGCCAAAGAGGAGCATCCACTCCACTGAGGGAGAAGGTGAAACCAGGGTGAAAATGTGCAGTTGGAAATGGTGATAGTGGAAAAAATGCAACTTTGAAGCAGATCCTAAGGGTTCTGTTTTGGTGGACTTTTTGTAAGAGTCTAGGCCTAGATTTTAAGAAGTTAGCCTGATGCTTGGACTGATGCAATTAGTTTCATATCAGCTGTTAGGGAAAAACACACTGCTTCTTTGAATTGAAAGTATCTTAGAGTACTCAAAGTACTTTAAGTACTTTTGAGCCTTTGAGTATCTCAATCTGTCTGGCAGAGGGAATCCCATCCCCTAAAAACCCTCTGATGGGGCACTGCCACAGAAATCATCCAGATCACCTTCCCTCTTCTCCAAACCCTCATTCCCTCTGCTATCACAAATATTAGCATGGCTGTGTGCTGACACAGGTTGGGGAAGTAGTCCTGTGGTTACTACTAAGTTTAGCATCTTCTTTCCTTCCTCAGAAAAGGCCACTTTTTGAGTGGCCTCAGTGGTGAAAGTGCAACCAGTTGTAGCAGTGCTGTAAAATCACCTGGATTATTCCTCCTGCACAATCCTTTTATTTTTGTTAATTTCTTTTCTTACTTTTCAGTTTCATTTTAAAGGCCTTGCTTAAGGCTGAGGTGAGAATAAGTGGCAAAGCACGGGAACATCTTAAACTGACTTTGTGACATTGTAGTTGTGGAGGGGATGGCGCAGCAAACTGTAATGTTTAACCCTGCCCTGCTGGGGCCAGGAGCTCATCTGGGGTTGCTTTTGGCCCTGGAGCCCAGCCCTCTGGTGTGTGCCCACCTGCAGGACACACCACGCTGCCCACTCCTCCTCCAGGATTTTGGGGAGCTCTGTCAGGCCATGAGGCACACGGTCTTGCGACAACTCGCTTATGCAACACAGGCTGTATCTGCTTGCTGCTGCCAGATTGTGGAAATCTGCAAATAATTGCAAAGTCTGCCAGTTTAATTGGATTGTGGTGTATTTGCACAGATGGGTGAAGTCTTCCAGGCCAATATTTTCCAGAGTGACTTAGCAGTCTTGCAGCTTTAAGGTACTCAGTATGAGAGAACATAGAAGCAATGGGTTTCTGCAGATTTTTTTAAGAGAAGCACCCCCAAACTGAAGTAATCCAAACCATCAATCCCCAGATATCCCTTGCCACAGAGACCTTTAGATGGGGGAACTTTCACAGTAGCTTGATGTAAATCAAACTAAATCCATAAAAATAATACAAGACCTCTTAACACATCATTTGTTTAGCAGAAAAATCCAGTGTGAATGTGTATGTGTGCAGGCACTTTTACAGAAAGTATAATGAATAAATGAATATTTGTAAAACAAGAGGAGGAGGAAAAGAAAGACGTTTTATTTCGTGTGCGAGCCGGCTGTTGTTGTTGTTGTTATTTTTTCTAATGAGGTACAAAATGTTACTGTGGAACATTGTCCCTGTGTGCTCTGGCCCTTTTCCAGGCCTAGAGCTCAGTACTGACTGGGGAAAAGAAAGCCTCGTACTTGACTTTCTGAAAGATAGGCAGTTATCGCTTGTTAGAGGCTGAAAAGGAAAAGAATCAAATTACTTATTAATTAAATACAAACTCTGTAAAATTGCTCAAAAGTAACTAGTCCCCGGGGCTCAAGCTACAGATGCCCAATATCTGAGTGTACAAAAGAAAAACAGTTTATTAGCATTATCATCAGCTTTTTCTGCCAAGAATTCACAGGGAGACAAGCAAGCTGTAGAAGATGCTGCAGCTTTCACTGAGCGATCCCACTGAATCACCCTTACAAAAATCTGCAATTTGTAAGAGGAAATAAATGGCTATTTTAAAACATTGTTAGGAGCATTCACAGAAGCGGTAGGACCAAATTAAAATCATTTCAATTAAATCAAAACATTTTTCACAGGCAGAAAAATTATGTACTTGATCTTGACATAACTACTTTTGAGAATGTGACCTTGGAGGTCTGCACGGCTGTAATGAAGTCGAGGTGCCCTAGTGCTAAAGTCACTCTTGAAAACAAGACTTCACTAGCTTTGAACGTAACCAAGTTGGCTTTGGAAAGTCTTCCCAAATACTTCTCCAGATCATATGTCCAGAGCTCAAGTCAACTTTTCCCTTGTGTAGCCGAAGTGGACCTCAGCTTCTGGTGTGAGCGCTTCTCACTCTTTTGCTGTGTCAATTAGCTTTTGTCTTAAAGCTCATGGTCCTGACGTCCTGAATCTTTGAATCTTTCCTTCACAGCAGAGTGAGCTTTTGGTTCCTGTGGGTAAGGAGGAAAGCTCAAAAAAGCAGAAGAAATTATAAAGAACCCCAACACTGATTTTTTTTTTTAAAACCCAGCATTATGAAATCCCTGAAGCAACTTTGCACCCTCAGAGCCATTAGACCCCAACCACCCCCTTCCCACCAGACACCCTGAGAAGGCTTCTTGCCAACCACCCTCTAGAGTGTTAGAGACAGGTTTTCAAAGGTGCTTAGACACCTGAATGCCTTGGAGGAGTTGGCCCTGACTTCTCAGCAGGCTCAGCAGCCTGTTGGGTGGCTGACCAGCTTCTTCTGCATGCTGGGAGTTGGGGTTTTTGTTTCTAACTCTGGGGCTGAGCAAACCAACCACACCAGAGCAAGGCAATTCCAAGGCAGGGTCTAGCAAGGTCTCGCACTTTGCTCTGAAGACTTGCAAGAAAGGGCTCCCCACTGGCCTGGGAAACTCTGGCTGCACTCAGGTTCTTCAGTCCCCCTTGAAACAACAGGGTGCTGTAGGCACAAAAAGACACCCACAGGGGCAGATGAGGGCTTGGGTTAATTTTTGGTATTTTTTGTTGGTTTTGAAGGGCAAAGAGTTCTGAGAGGCTGATCATGGCTTGAGAGTGCTGGAGACCACCAAGAATAGAAGAACTTCTTTTAGGACCTTGTTACAGAGATCCAGGGAACAATTTTTGAATCAGACCATAGCTTTTGCTGCTTTTGTGATTTGCCACCTGTCTTTTGCAGGCTTGGGGTGGGGGGCAACAGAAGACAAGGAGAATTGCCAGGGCATCTCATAGTATTAGCTATGTTTCATTGTTGTCATTAAAGTCTGTTATTAAATATAAACGGTGATATTTGCAATACTAACTTTGCCCTTTGCAAACATTTTGAGTGGAAGTTGTTCTCCAAATGCCTTTCAAACTATAGATAACTAGGTGTTAAATCCTTTAAAGTGATGCTTTCAGGTACTCCTCTTTTAATAGATGTCCCAGTTTAGCTGCTGGCAGCCAGAACAAAGGGAGTAACCAGGAAGTTTTCGAGAGTCAAAATCAGATCAGGCGTCTGCTCAGAGAAACATTTAACTCCTTATGATGGAAACCCAGAACATGTGCTGGTAAATAAAAGGCCTCTCTTTTCCCATCTTTCTTATAAGGCACTGAAATCATGGCCACAGTGCATTTTGCAATAGACTAGCTTCAGTGAAATAATGTTTGCTTTTTGACTTGCCAGCTTGCTCTACTTTTCTAGGCTTGACTGGTTTAGGTCAGCCATGAACTGTGTTAGCACTGATGCAGCCCATTGGTAACTGGGCTCAGGAGGCTCTTGGCGTGGCAGGACCATCCTGGTGGGCATGGCTGGAGGAATGGTGATAGAGCAGTTCTTTTTACAAGGGCATGGAGTGACGTGCCGTTCCTCAGGAGAAGGGGAAATGTCTTCACACTGACAGGAGGTTTAGATTGGATATTAGGAAGAAACTCTTCCCTGTGAGAGTGGTGAGGCCCTGGCACAGGTTTCCCAGAGAAGCTGTGGCTGCCCCATCCCTGGAAGTGTCCAAGGCCAGGCTGGACAGGGCTCCGAGCAACCTGGGATAGTGGAAGGTGTCCCTGCCCATGGCAGGGGGTGGAACTGGATGATCTGTAAGGTCCCTTCCAACCCAAACCATTCTGTGATTCTGTGATTTTCTGAAATGCCTGTCACCTACCTTGTAGCAATTTTCTCATTGCCAGATGCTTGCAGAATCCACTTCCAATCTTCCTCTGTAATAACATCCCATTACTGTAGGTTAATGCCCTGGCTCTTGCATCCCGGAGCTGTACAACTCCCTTGCTAGGTTGGTTAACACAAACAAGATGTGGTACTATACAAAAAGAATGTTTCCAACAGCTAAAAGTCTAAGCAGATTAAGAAGAAGGTGAGGGAAGAAATGTAGGTGCCAAGAGTTACAGCAATGTGCAGTGACATGGACAAGGGAACCAGAAATCAGATCCCAAGCCCTGATAGCAATCTGTTACTTAATGCCATCATTTTGGTATGTGAGAAGGGTCATCTTCCTTAAAGGGTTCAGAAAGTAGCCAGACCAGTTCCTCTGTTTATATAAGGAAGATGTTTGTAGACCTCTTGATCTTAAGGCAATTAATACAGCCCATTGGGGAAAGAAAAAAAAAAGAAAAAAAAAAGAAAAAGAAAAAAGGAAAACCAAGGAAAAATAAGAAAAAGAAAAGGAAAAAGAAAAAGTGAAAAAGAAAAAGAAAAGTAAAAAAGAGAACTGGGCTAGATTCTCATGTAAACAGCACCCAGAATGCCTAAACTTCTAACAGATACAGATGTTTTTATGTCGGGGTATTTTTTTGGTGAGCGGCCTCTTTGTGGTCAGCTGTAAGCATCATATTTACATAGTTCTGTATTTATGAAAAAGCCTATTGCATGAAGTTGGGATCCTACCAAAGGAAAACAAAACACAACACTAATGAAAAATAACAGGCTCTTCCAACAATGTTCAGTAACTGACTTAGAGGTTAGTGCTATGTTCTGGGAAAGAAAATTACCCAGGCACCATAGAATTTCATGCACTAAAAACTTTAAACATTTCAGAGGAACATAACATATGACACAGGGTGTTTTTATTTAATGAATGGCTGTAAGAAATGGGGCCAGCATCCCTTCTCACAGATGAACGCCTTGTGCCAAGAGCGTTCCTGTACAATGTGTCATCACTCGGGAACCTAAAGAATTGTACTTGAGAAAACATTGCTACAAAATATCATCCCCTTCCCAGAAAGGTTCACTTCAGGCTTTGTAGAAAAACAGGACAACTCATTTCCACTGCACATAATTCTTCTGTTGGGAAACTTTCTTAAAGGCGTAGGTGGCGGAGCAAGGGGCTGGAAGACTGTTTAATCTTGTAGTGACAATAATAGTTCCTGGTTGTTGTTGGTACTCACCTCTTGCTTTGGGTTTTTGATACTTGGAACTTTACAGACGTGGAGCAGGTTAATCCTCCCCACACCCTGAAAAGGGAGAGGGAGAGAGGGAGAAGGAAAGGGAAAGAAAGGAAAATAGAAGGGGAAGGGGA
>VYZQ01048692.1:37117-72035 GCA_013400655.1 Mystacornis crossleyi | reverse complement strand
TTGCATTGGGGAACAGCTGTCTGTTCAACTGGACCCAGAGAAAGTTCCTTCACTATGAGGAGAAAAAGGTGTCTGCAGCCTGGTCTGCAGTACACTGCCTTTTCTGACCCTGCCTTTCTACCACCTTTCCAGTTTTCCCTTTGGGATTTAGTTTACCTTCTGCCCCTTTCTCACCTGTGCTCTCAGGACACTGGCTAGGCAAAAATATCAGAACAATGTTAATGCAGTTTTAATGCCATGTTTAGGGTCCTCGTCTGCACTCTTAAGCAGGGTGAATCTCCACTTATTTACTGTGTTGTCAACAGTACCCGGTCAGACCTTTAAAAAGGTTATTTTGGTTTTCAGTCTTTACTTGTGTCTCCTTCCTGTGCTAATACTATTACATGCCGCAGAAGGTCTGAACTCTCACCTCTTCCTTTCATTGTCACTTCTTGCAGGTGACTTTCTCTGCTTTGGAGCTGCTGCTCTTTCCCACAAGCTCTGTGCTCTCCTCAAAGGTGTGTCATGGATTGGCTCTCAGGGGATGGGCTCACTTGGGTCACCACCCCAACCTTCACCAAGACACAGCCTTTGTCTCCTGACATCTCTCTCTGATTCTGGCAAGGACCAGCTGATGGTGGGTCACTTTCCATACAGCTCTGTTGAGAAATTCTGAGACATGCTTAGTTTCTGTTGCAGGGTATCTTTGACTCTTTGTGTTAGCTTTCAGAAGCAGGAGGTTTTCAGCTTCTTCCTGATCCTGTGTAATCTTAATTTTAGACGCTGTTCTTTTTCAAAAATGCTGTGGATTCCCTCTCTGTCCTGAATGTCACTTCTAGTTTAGCCAGCCCTGTCTAAAACACAGTAGATATTATCTAATTCCTTGCTGTTTGCTTTAGTGTTTTATGTACTAAATTCCCAATAAGCAGTGAAAGATCTCAGCTGGGCTGAGATGTGCCGAGTGAAACTGCTGGTGCTGAGGTTGCTCTGTCTCAAAGGATGTTTTGCGCTGGAGTTGAGCATTGTTTCTTCTGGTGGTAGCACGAGTCTGAACTGGCCACTTCTGTCACGTGGAGTGTACAGGATGTTTTCTCCGGCATCGTCTTCCAGTCCAGTACATCCTAAAGGGATCCAATTTGTGCACTTTGAGAAAATCCAGGAGGGTTGAATTAAAACATGTAAGGACAATTGGGAGATTAGTTTCAAAACAGTACCCAGATCCCAGCTGACAAAGTTAGAGGACCAACTCAGAAATCCCCAGAAATGAGAGTGTGTGCAGGTTGGCACGTATCTTTTAAAAACTCATAGAAATAAGAAAGTACACATCTGCTCTGTTAATTCCTGTCCTGTGGTGGCCCATAGTCTGTGACTGTCTGATCTGTGCAGGACACTTGGCCCTTTTAAATCAGAGAGTCTCTTTCTACCCCAGAGCTAGGAAATACATGGATTTCTAGGTTGTTGTGGGGGGTTTTGTTTTGTTGGGAGTTTTGTCCTTCCTTCTGAGTTTTTCAGCCGCTGAAGATTTGCTTCACTTTGGTGCTGCAGACAGCAAGATCCCCTTTAGGGGTCATCAGAGAGTTTCTGTTCCCGTCAGTCAGGGATAGAGGCTCCATATCAAACTGCCCTGTTGATTTTGTTACCACATTGATAGCAAGGTCTCTGGCCATTTAAGCAGTAAAGTTGTTGCTTTGACGTGTTTCAGCTGTTGAGCTGTTGCCTCACATCTTGACAGAGCCATTTTTATGCCAGGTTGTTCATTTACAGCAAATCATCAGAAAGTGGTTAGGACAGAACAGATCTGCATGGAAACTACATGGATCTTACTACAGGATCCAGGTTTGAAATTAACCTTTTCTGTACAATCAGCCCCAAAACTGGCATGCTGGTAATACCTCAGCTTTAGCACCTTATAGACTGTCAGCTTCAAATGATCTGAAGATCTTTGGGTTTCAACTGTTATTTGTGTATATTTTTGTTTTCATGTATGCAGAAATATATGTGTTCTAAACCTTATACATAAGTTAGAGTGTGGCAAAATGATTCTTTTTAAAAAATATCATATAGGAAGTATAGAAATATACCAATTTCACATATCTTTGTAGTTCTGTATAAAGCTTACAGCCAGAAAGCACTAACGTGAACAGCGAAATCAGAATGCAGAACAGAAACATTTTGTATTAGCTTGTAGATTAAATTGGTTGCATAGCAAATGTAATGCTGAGCTCTACATCTATTTGTGTTTCTGCAGTACAATATAACTTCTTAATTCCCTCTGCCTCTGAGGAATGCCTTGTTCTACAGGAAAAATGGAGCACTCAGTAGTTAGTCTTGAATCTGCTGCTGGGAACATTGACTTAAGGGAGAAGACAAAGGAAAGGAGAGGGATCAAGGTGCTTTGGGAAGGAACGAGTCTGGAGAAATAGAAAGGGGACAAAAGTTACTGGTCTGTTGATCGCTGCAGTTTATCCTGTATTCTCAGTTATCTCAATTCCTACAGGTCTTACTGGGTGAGGGTCTCTGTTCTGAGTGCATGTGTGTGTGCAAGGGGATCTCATGGCCAGCAAGTGCAGTTGAGGGCACAGAACAGGGGCTCACATGCCTGTGGTGCCAGCAAAAGAAGTAACTCTGCATCCATGTACAGTTGTAGTGAGCGTAAAACTGGATTACCAGTGAGTAGTATAAGAGGTCTGTGAGCTGGGTATCAAGGCAGCTCTGAGTCTGTGCCACATAGCAGTGAGACCAGGAAGTCTGCAAGTTGGCTGTGGTAGGGTCCCAGAAGCCCACAACTAGGGAGGCCATAAGATCCATAAGCCGGGATCAGGGGTCAGGTGTGTGGGATCCATTTGCACGTGAGTGTCTCTCTGTGAAGCAAATGAAGGTGAAAGGATCCAGGACAAGTTACTAGATAGGCTGAGTGCCTGAGGCCAGTCACTGGCGGGATATCTAATGTGCAAGGAAGAGTGTTTGTGGGCCAGCAGCTGCAGTGGGGCTGCTGTGCCTGAGGTGCTGCAGCTGGGGAGAGCAAGGATTGAAGGCAGGCTGGTGGATAGACTGAGACCAGTTGCTTAGCACGTGTAGATACATGTGTTAATATATGTGTATGTGTGTGTGTGCACATTTTCCATCAACAGCCTCTTATCCTGTTCCGCCAGAGAGGAAAACAGGCTGTTGCTGTTGGTGTGAGTGCTCAGTGTTTCTGTCTGCAGTGAGCCCTGTAGCTGGCCATCTGTCTACACATCTATTTGCCATGTACCTGTGTTTTGTGGGCACCTGTTAGGGATAGACACTCAGCCTCACTACTCAGGGAACCTGGGAACACGGAGTGCAGCAGCCTTCCCTCTATCTCGCTACTGTATTTGACAGCTCCTAACACGTTTGCCACAAACTCTATGAATGCTAAAAAGCAATAAGGTATTCAATATATATTTTTCTATTGTGACTGCTAAGAAATAGCAGTAGGTCTTCACAAAAAAAAATTGCATAAATTGCTTCAGACCTCCTGCAGCAGTCATTTGTTGCACTGTTTGGTGATCACTGAGAGGCTAAGCCAGAGAACAGTATTCTGTTCTGTACAGACAAGAACAGACTGGATTTTTTTTGTGTGTCATAACATCCATTCTGTAACAGGCTGGAAAAATCTGCTGGAAAATAATTCTGATGAGGGAGAAAAGTTAGTTGGCTGAAAAAATGTTACTGAACAAACACACGCTCCATTTCTAAGTGAGTTCTTGTGCAGATGATATACTGCCCTCAATTGGTACACTTAACTTCTGCTGACAGAAGTCCTGCTGCAACTTGCTTATAAAACATAGTGACAGAAGGCTCAGAACAGTCTTCCATCTTAACCCTAGTGAGTATGTGACGAAACTCCACCAAATCAGCATGATGTCATTTGATCTGCATTCTCTATTCATTTGTACCTTGGTTCACACAGAGGGAAACACTTCCAAACCTCTCACGAAAACCTAGACAACAGCTCTTGAAATATGGCTCTGAATGTACTTCACAGGGCTCCATTCCATTCACTGGCTTAGTTTGTGATCTTGTTGTTTGGTTCCCTTTTGAATAAAAAGAAAGAAAAATTAATGTTTCCAAACCACAACAAGGTTTAGTCACACAAAAAAATACAACACTGCCATCAGAAGATAAACACCTCACAGAGCTCACTTCAGGACTCATTAACTTGACATCTTCTAGACAAGCAGCTGAAACCTATGAGATGAGCTACTGTTTTTGCCAGATCTGAAGCTCCTCCTCCCTGCTGTCAGTCTGATCAAGCTTAAGTAATGTTGTATCATGTGTCTTCTGCAGGGGGTGAGGGGTCAGTAAATTGGCTCTTCTTGCACTGGAATACATTTGGTTATGATCTGTTTCGAGCCTTACTCATTTTTGGGAATGGGCCATGAGCAGTTGTAGGTTAGGCAATAATTTGCTGACAGACTGGCTGTCAGAATAATCTGTAATTATGTTTTTCTTGGCCTGACTCTGGTGTCTCAGCAGCTACTGTCAAGACCAGCCTTAGGTAGACAAATCACTGCTGTTGCGCCATTGAAACCATTTCAAGTAACACCACTATTACACCCACAGCCTTCAAATGATGATACTGAGTGTCAGCAGGGAGGGTGGCTGAGGAGGCAATTTGCATTTAAGAGCATTTGGTTGCTGCTTTTCAGGAGAGTCCATCACTATACAGACCCAGGCTCTTCCTGAAACCTGAATTCAGTATGTTCACATTGAAACGTTCAATTAAGGAACATTTCAGTGGTCAGGTTAACAGCAGCTGGGTTTCTCTTCTACTTTTCCAGTGTGTTTCCTCATCTGGCATTTCTCATATAAAATCTTTTTCACTCACCCAAATCAAATCTGGAACTAAAGGCAATCCTACCTTTCACAACCTCAAACCCCAGCGTAACCTCCTTATTCCCACTGTCTCAGAGTGGGAAGAGTTACCCTATGGATATGGCAGACCATTATTCCAGATAACCCAATCACTCCCGTCATGAGAGCTTATGGCAGATGAACCCAAGAGCTCGTTGTGTTGGAAAGTAGTTGGTTGCCTTCAATCATGCAAGAAAGGGGAGTTCAGTGGGAAAAGATCATGATTTAGTTCCATGTGGGCAGCTGAACTTCCAGAAGGGTAAGGAGAACTTCAGTCCCTCTGGCCCATCAGCCTTGGAGAGAGATAACAAGGTTCCCCTCTTGGTAGCTTCTTTAATGCATGACGCAAGATGTACAGCAATGGAGAAAACAATTTTGAATTACGGCCTTAAGAAATACAGATTATGCACCCACATTACACTCCTAATAATTTCACTTAGTGTGGAATTGGCAGGTTTATATCACTACTGAGTTTTCTTCTCTTACTGAGAAAACACCGATGTTGTGATCGGCCAGTGGTGGTTAGTTCAGTGTGGAAAACTGATTCTTAACATTTGAGCTAATTGTTGTACAAGATGTCTACAATTTTTTTTTTACTTTTTTCTTTCTCTTTGCTCGATATTAACCTTTCAGGTAAAATCTTGTTCTGATCTGGGGACAGCAATCAGTGATGATGTATAAGATGGTGCATATGTAGCCTTTCCATTTTGCAGCATAGGTCTGCCATCTTTTCAGTTTGTTTTCTCACCTGACATTTCTCAGAAATGTTGCTTTCTCTCATCTAAATCCAGTCTGGAGCTATTATATGATAGACAGATTACAGTGTTCATGTGCTCCCATACTGAACCAAGCTACAAATGAAAAATAAATCTTGCCTGATCTTGAGACTTGGTGGAAATGTAACTATCTCCAACTGTCTTAAGCCACAACTTTTACTTGTTTTAAGTGTCTTCTCTATCCATTTTGTACCCTCCCACACAATTTGTCTCAAAAACACAAGGAAGAAAGTGACAATAAGCATGACATTTGTATGACACTGAAGTGGGCTCTGGTGCAGCTACCTGCACTGCAGGGCTGTGAATGAGAACTCCCAGCTGGACCCCTCAGCACTTTACTGCTGTGATGCTCTGCACCCATATTAGGTTACATTCACAAATCTCAAGTTGGACCTTGCAGTTTTCAGTTTCTTCTTCTGTTGTCCAGAAGAACATGTTGTTTTTATTTTTGCAGCAGTATTTAATAATCCCCAGCAAGGATTAGAGCTGTGTTGTTTGGCAGAGCACACAAAGACAACGTCTGCCCCTGAAACCCTGCAGTCCAGGATAATGAACAGCATATACCAGACAACAAAAGCAGTCAATGGGAATAAAAAATTATAGGTGTCTCTTCATTCATAATCACAGTAGGAACCAAAGGCCAATGTTTTACTTTATAACATGCCGTATACTGATCTTTGTCAGCCGACAGTAGTGGGGAAAATCAGGTTATGGAACCCAGGAACTGTTTCTCAATAGTGTGACACTTACCAAGACTGACTGTAAGGTGACAGGGTCAGTCTTGGCAATTCTTGCATGCAGCTCTGTCCCCCAGGACCTGCCATGGGGAAACCTGTTGCCTGAACCTCCCATTCCTTGGCTGGGCTGGAACTGCATCAGATGAAGTAATTATCACAATTAATCAAGCAGACAGTGATCAAGACTCATACTAAAGTTGCTTTATGCCATTTCAGCATTAACAAATATTTAAACCCACTATCTGTGGGTAGAAGTCCGTAAGTGTCTGAGAAGTCAACTGTTAAAAGAAAGCTAGTAATTATAAATATTATTCTTCTCAAATTCAAGAAAATGGACATACTTAAACGCAGTACTTGCTAAATAATAGCTGGTCTAATAGGATAGTTTCAGCACAACACAAGCACCCTGAGTAGAGTCAGCCAAGGAAAGCAGGGAAACACATGAGCTGGGAGAAGTGCCGAGTTCCTTGTTCCTAGCGTGGGTCCTCCAGAAAGTCGTCAGGGTGTGTTCATGGTCAGTGCAGGAAAGTTTGCCCAGAGATCACTGGATATCTAACTTCATTGTGCCAAAGAATATTTCCCTTGCTTGAGGTGTCTCTTCAGACTGGTTTACTGTTATTATTACTGTAAGATCTGCAGGCCTGGCTGTGCTGGGAATTGTAGTAACAAAGGTGGTGGCTCTCACCCTTCTAGTCTGCTGTCAGAGACAAGGTAGGGCACACAGGCAGGAAAAATAAAAGCTTGGGGTTGAGGTGGGCTGAAGTAGTAAAAATTAGGTGTTTGACTATGCAGTACTTGGCTATTTATTTACCAAGCTTTAATAGTTTTAATACATATACAACATACATGTAATGCTATGAAGGCATAGAAAAAAAGGAAATTCACTCAACTATTATACCTATGAATTTCTGGTAATGTTTTAGAACTATAAGGATTTTGTAGTGATTGATCAGTATTGCCTGATTTTTCCACCTGTGCTGTCTCTGATAGCCATTTTCCAAATGATTTGTATGATGATGCTTGTATAATTCAGCTCAGCCATATTTTGAGGCTGCTGTTAATCTGATCTGGGGGGGAAAAAAAAAAAGTGAGCAGTATTGCTCACTTCTAAAATTAATTTAAAGCTTTCTCACTGCCCGGATCACAAATGTTCCATATCTAATTACCTGATGCCCTCTTTCAGTGTCATTGTATTACTTTTTTTTCCTCTTTTTAATATTATGGAAATGTAAAATAACTTGACCTTGAATAGATACCTTGTGGGGATTCCTTTAATATATGCAGTGAATTAGATGAATGCCCGTTGATAGCTAAAAGAATTTTACCTCTTCTATTTCATAACAGAGGTTTGCACTTCAGAAGCAACAAGGTTTCTGGTGCTCATTCATTGCATTTTTATTAATTTGTAATATGTCAAATGAATAAGTGATCTCTCTTACTCCTGCTGATTAAAAAGTTCTATTAAGAACATAGATGATAAATATATATGATATGAAATGAACTGAGTTATAAATCTAAAATGTAGACATAATGTAATAAAGCCACCTTTTCTTCAACATCATACCCCATTTTTCTAGTGTGTAGACACCTATTGTCAGCTTAATTATTGTAAGGTACGATCAACCCTAATGAATCAAATAAGAGTAAGACTGTTTTGTAATAGTTAATTTTTAAAAAGAGGAGGACTAGATGTATCTGTAGTTAAACAGTACACATAAATTCAGATATGAGAACACAAGAGGATATACTAATAAACTGAGTCAGAGTAACCAAGTATATAGTTGGGGTTAGTGCTCCATTGACACAAAGAGGGATAACTTGCTGTCTTCATTTCAGAAATAAATATCATTGTGTCAGCTCCCAGATGCACTGAGCAGAAAGCTGGTGTAATGATTGGTGTGCTAGGGAGGCAGAGGAGAGGGATGCAGCCTAAGCTTTCAGAAAAATGGGCATGTGTCAAGCTCATTGCCAATTTTTTGAGTTGTCTAATTCCTGTGTAAAATACTTCTAACCTCATAAGCCAAGCCCAGACACCATGTTAATCAGTTCAAGTAGTCAAGCATCATCAGCTCATTAGAAGAAATCCAAAGCTTGCTTTTAAACAGCTCAGGTTTGGATTTAAGTGTGGTGTTTGGGGTTTGAGTTCTCTTTAATGGATTCAAACTATATTTTGTCCCGGGCCTGTTTCCTGTGAGAGAGCGCTTTTAGAAAATCATTAATTAAGCTACAAGCTGAGTTCCATTCCTCCCTATACAGGCATATTGGCTGCTGCTTTGGCTTTTGTGAGATCCATTGGGATCTGAGGTGTTGCACCCCACACATTTGAAGCTCTTGCTTATTCTCACATGAATTGTGTCCTGAGGAGAAGCAGGATCCACAAATTGTGGCAAGCATTGGAAGAGAAGGGCAGTGCTGACAGCACCTTCATCCAAAAGCTGGAGGAAGTCCTTTACCTGCTTGATTTGAGAGCCTGGGCAAGGGAAAAGCGAATTTGCAAAGGACCCCAGCAGTGACTCTGCTCACACCTCCTTAGCTCCCACGTGCGGCCCCATCTGGGACATCAGGGGGGCTGGCAATGTCATCTTTGTGTCCTCTCCTCACTCAAGTGTAGTGTGCTATATAAAGACTTTGGAAATGACATTCCACGCCTAGAAACAAATCAGTTTAAAATCCAGGATTGGTGGGAAAGATGTCATTTCCCCTTTTTCAGTGTGTGTGTATATATTTGGAGGAAAGGGATAAGCAGAAGAGGTGAGGAAATTCAGACCTGAATGTGGTAGGGATTGGTGGGTTGCTGGCAACAACCATATGTTAGTGGTGCAGCCCCCGTTTCCTTTCACCACAAATCTGGCTGATTCTCTTTTCCTCAGAGTGGAGCTTGATTTATTTTATTTATTATTTTTTCACACAGCTTTAGTGCAGTGTTTTTGTGGCAATTATGCAAATTGTATGTCACACTACTGCATATTTTCCACATCATTTCATTTGACCTTTAAAACTAATAAGAGAATTATCATTTTTATGGGTAATTTGTGTTTCATGGTATGAGACAGCAGGACAGGGACTGATGGGAAGAACATCAGAACATAGGAGTCGTGTTGCAGGATAGTACTGGAGGGCCATAAGTTGGTATCCAGTATACAACTGTGGCTGCTGTGAGCTCCTAAAGAGTAAATTAGAAGGTATATTCTGGAATAAACATTCCAGAGGGGAATTTTCTTTCCAGTAACCTTCACTGAGCTCTGGGCTAGCCATTGTTCTTTTTGGCCCATACTGTTTCTAATACATGCATTGATATCTTGTATAATCTATACATGCACATGAATATGTATTTCAAGTAATATAATACAGGATATTATTCTTTCATTATTCTTTCCATACAAATGTTGATAGGTTTATATCTCATGATACAGGTACATGTCTAATCCCACTTAATCACACCAAACCTCATGCCATATTTTCCTTATTTAATCCATTCTGCTGGTTAAACATACACTGTATAATTTTTCAGTTATTTTTGACACTGCTATAGTCAACTTTTCTATGCATCCACCTGCTAAACTACTGTGAAAGGCAAAATGCTAAAAGCAAACAGAATTATCTATATATTGTCTTCCCCAACACATACAGAACAAGCATGATTGCTAATAGGTTCATTAACAGCACTGTAATACTCTTCTTTCAGCCTCCTTCTCCCTCAGAAAGACCTCTGGAAAGTTCAAAGTGCCAAGAAAATTGTTGCAGAACTGTGATAAGACATGACATTGGAGCAGTGAAGACTTCCATAACACTGGCTAAATGCCTTATGAATCTAACATGTGTCAGGTAAGATTTTCTGTGTGTTTACGATGATGCCTGGCAGGAGCGTAGGATCTTCTGTGTGGGCTGTGGTTTGGGGAGGGGAAGGCAGAGTATTCTTCTTCAGACAGAAAATTAGTATTTCATATGCACTCAGCTGTCATGGGAAGTATCCATATAGAGAGGCCTAGGACATGGTGGGAAGGGTTCCCAAATGGAATAACATACACTAGTATTTTGACCACACTTACCACTTCCCAACTTCCCTCATGACTAATCTTTATATGATATTTTCTCCTCTTATTGTTTGATTAGTCATCAACAATTTTGTTTGGGTTTTGTTCCCTTTTTGCTCCTTCCCTGTTCTTCAGTTCCTCTCTAGACTTCTTTCTAACAGATGTTTGCTTGTACCGCCACATTTTGGGTGGGTGGTTCTGTGTCCCACCACAGCAGAGCCATGTGGAACTTCAAGCACTTGAACATGAGGTTCTGCTCTAGGCTTATCATGCAAAACCAGCCTTAAAGCGTTAGTGTCAGTTCAGAAATCAAATGAAAGTAAAAAATCTCAAGGCATTTTTGGCATAATCTGATTAATTTTGCAGTTGCATAAGACCTGTGAGTATCCTGTAAATACTCTTCTCACCTTGAAAAGAAGATTGCACCTGTTCTTCCTAATCTTGCAATGCACTTGGTGCTTTTCCCACCTTCTGCTTCTCTCCTCATCTGAGCATGCTTCTTCCTTTCCCTTGACACAGCATATCTTCAGGCTTTTCTTCACATAAGAAATGTAACAAAAAATATCAAAACCATCTGACTTGAACATGGAGGTACCCAAAAACTTCATGCCAAATTCCAGTTTTTTCAAGACAAATTACAAAAATGCTAAAATCTTAGCAACTAAAGCAGCACAAACACCACCACTACAATATGCCGCAACAGATTGTTCATATGTCACTATTTTTCCAAAGTTCCTTGGCAAACGTTTCCATCAGTAAACAAGTCAAGTGAAAGAATTTTTAAATGGCCAGCAAAGCCCCTCAGATCTTCTCTAGGTAGTGAAATAAAATTCTGGTGCTTATTACTATTATTCTGTTACTCAGCCCCTCTTCTTTCACCTGTCCTGGCAGAGTACAGTTGTCTTGGTTTCTGCTTTTACAATGAGGCTTTTGCCTCTCATGACACCGTCCTCTTTATACTGCAAGTTTATCAAAGCAATGCCATATCTAAATGCTGGGTCACATTCTCACCTGGGGGGAAAACTTACACAGATCCATTAACTTTGTCAGAAAAATGACAAATTGCATCAGCTGCTGAGCTGGCACTGCATGTTGCATGTAGCATGGCAAGCATCAATGGAACTGAAAAAAAAAACATTAATAGTGCCAGTTCACTAACACTTAGAGACAGAATGATGATTCATTTTTTCCTATCATCTATTTTTCTTTGCTGCTTAATGGGCTGGTATCATCAGAATTTATTTTTGAATGAAGGGCCTAGGGAACAGGCCAATTTATGCTACATCTTAATGATGGAGAAATGCTGAAAGTTTGGAAGTTCTTAATTGGTTATTACTGGAGTAATCTCTTGAATCTGAAAAGTATGTACTTCTACCATGCCAGTACATATGGCATCTGTAAAACTGGAATTGGAAAATCAGTGAGTTTATGGAAAAAGGAATCTGATGTACCAACATTTGCAACAGTCGTCCTGGGTTAGAAATGGAGAGGTTTAGCCCTGACTTTTATAACTACCTGTAATCTGAATGTTCCTCAAAGTTAAATAAAATTACAGTAGATTGCACTATAACATTTGTCTCTTCATATATTGAAATAACCTGAAAAACTGTTATATTCACTGAAACCAGTAGAAGCTTTGTCATGAGCTTTGAAAAGAATGAATTTAACTTCCAACTCTTAATGGTTTCACTTAGCACATGAAAAGATATTCTGGCTGTGCTTTGATTTTGGCATTGGCTGGAGTTCCAAGTTGTAGGGATGGCTGAAAAAAAATAGTATAAGAAAAAGAAATATTTCATCAAACACCCAAGCTGATTAAAAAAAAAACAGAGATAAATGTCTAAATGTATCTTTTACTAATGAAAGGAAAAGGAGATATAACTGGCCACAGATGCAAAATGTTGTGAATGTATCAATAGCATGTATCTTTGATAATAGAAAAACCACAATTTTTAAAAATATTGAGATTATGGGGGTCACAGAGGAGAAAGGAAAGAGGAATATTTTTGTCTTGGCATTTCAGAAAATGAGAAAAATACAAGATACTTAGCTATGNCTATTTGTGCATTACTACAATGTTTAATCAAAATGTATAAGCAAGACTTAGGACAGGGACTGTAGCACAACAGCCGTTGCTCCCACTTTCTGGCCTCCTCAGTTCTGAATTCTCCTCTCATGCACCTTCTTGGGACGGGGCAGTGAGTCCCTGTGGAGCTGACTGCCAGGGGAGAAAGGCTTTTAGATTTGGGAGGGTTGCATCCCTTTCCCTCCCCATCCCAAAGTGGGAATTGATTTAGTTCAATTCCTCAGGAGGTGATCTTAGGGATATACTGCAGTGTTAAAGAAATGGGCGCTGCTGGTGAGAAACAGATCTCTTTGCAAAGCCCAGCTGTTGTTCGTAAAGGGCACGGGGAACTGGACATTCTCATGAGCCATGATGTACATCAAGTTGTGTGCTAAAATAAAATGCATTTTATTTCCTTTCTCTAAAAGAAACGTTCTTTACTCCAGAGTTCACTTCAGCTCTGTCCCCTGGATGAAAAGGGTGAGGGGGCTTGAGGGGGCTCTGTTCCCACTTGGCTGGTCACAGTGTTTTATCATAGCACTAGCATAAGCAAAAGAAATCATTAAGTCCAAGTCCCAGGCTGTCCCCCAATCCACTTTTTAGCAATTTAACACATTCATCACTTGCTTTGATGCCACCCATCCTTGACTTAGCAAGCATGATGGAACTGCGTAGCTTTCAGAAAGCTGCATCCATACATCACCTTCCCTGTTTATTTCTCTGAGTGCCCTTTCGCAGTGCTCATTTCTCTCCGTGCAGCATCGCAATCGCTGTGGTAGGTGAGTTAAACTATGAGTTGCTTAACCGGTGCCATGACCTCAGACTCCTGCCCTCACTAGCCTGAGTTAATTATGACAACATTAGCAACAGGACTTTAATCCTAACTTTTGTTCAAGGAGCCTACGCAATTCACACATAATTCACATAATGAAGTAGTGTTGAACAGCCTGGTTTGCCCTCTTTTCAGCATTTATTCCTGTATATCAAAGCAGTGAGTTCCCAACACGCTTAAAAAGGCAAGCGTACAATACCAACCCATTTGTGCCCTTCCTGTTGATTTATTCTCATCAGCCAACAGGTGCCTCATACAGAGTTCAAACTAATAAATGCTGAAAGACAAAACTAACAACCTTACAGTGAAACATTGTCAGGGACAACTTCTAATCCTCTCTGTTTTTATAGCACTGAAAAGATGAGAGGGGAAAAAAAGAATAGAAAAAAGGGGGGACAGGAGACAAAGAAGAAAATCCTGAAAGAGTTAGTGCCCCAGAGAGCTGCATAGTGATTAATGATTCTTTTTTCAAATGGTAAGTGATTCCTTCTCAGTCCTGGATGACAATAGAATCATAACTTCATCAAAATTACTTTGAATAGCCTCATTAATGACAGAGTCTTGGTTTGTTCCTGCCTCAATGTCTGATAATATTTTCATACCTGCTATAGAATGTGTGTTTAGCTTTGTCCTCCTCATTTGTACAATGCATTCATACATATCAGATCATCCTCTTTTGTTCTTGAATGTTCAACAATTCAATAAAATTTTTGCAATAAAAGGGGGGTAAAAAAGGAGGAGGATAAGATGAAGGATTCTTTTCAGTGCAAGCTAACTAAACAATGGAAAGGAAAGTGTATTATATCATCTGTAGAAAGCAGCCTACTTCATCCAATTCTAGCTGCAGAGAATATTTAAAAAGCACAGGACTTAAATATGATTTATTGAAGTACAATGTTACCTTCGTTGCATAGACTAGAGGCATTTTCTTCTAAAACAGCTGATTAACAGAAGCAGCTCCCTTAAGAACAGCTGCACAGAGTATTCCTGTCAAGCCTCTACCATGAATAAATATTTTTTAATTAATAGATGCCTTCATCAAATACAAGAAAAAATTAAGTACTAGTGCTCACCAGAGGCCCTACTATTAGAGTGATTATTTTAGATTTAGTTTCATTTGCAGATGTCATTAATTTATTTTTAATAGATCGCTAATTTAGTTTTATCTATTTCTTGTTCAGTTTTTGTAGATATTAGCAGGCTGTGCTTCCTTCAAAGCGCACCAGCTCTCCCCTCCCTCTTCCTCCAGGCTCTGTACTCTTCATAGTGCATCTGTGTTTAAATTAGCTGGACCACTGCAGGCTGAGATAGCGATTAATCTGCACATCTGCCACAAGAGAGAAGTTAACAGTCTAGCTGAGGGACTTACAGCAAAAAACAGCATTACGACTGCAAGTCGTCTGTTCTGTTTGGCAAAGAAGTAGTTGTGTCACACAGGAGCAGGCTGCCCTTGAAGTATCTTCTGTTCGAGTGAGTGGCAGTGGTATTGTTGCACAGCACATAAACCTCCTTTTGTCAGCTCGCATTAACCACAGAATTGACTTGTGAGACATTTGTACTTGGGGAGAGAGAGATGAGCTGTGTCCTGCCTGTAACAAAGGAAACATCAGTGCCACCGCACAGAGCAGAGTTGGTTTCTTGGAAAACCACAGCAGCCTGTTCTCTGCTGTCACAGCTCAGCTTCTTCTGCTTCATAGGTGTTTAAATTGGGGGTGTCTGAGCAAATGGACAGGATGAGGTGACTCCCAGAGCAATATGTCCAATATCTGCCCTGCTCCCAGAAACTCAAACAACCCTTACAGTCTCAGCAGTTTTAGGCTTGTGCCCATGGGGTTCACTGCACACTTCATTGCTATGGACTGGCTGAGAAAGTTGGGGCTGTTCAGCCTGCAGAAGAGAAGGTTGTGTGGAGACCTCAGAGCAGCCGTTGAGTATCTGAATGGGGTCTACAAATAAGCCAGAGAGGGACTCCACAAGAAGTGTAGTGATGGGACAAGGAGTAATGGGTTCAAACTGGAAGGGAAGATATACAGAAAATATACAGATATACAGAAAAAATTCTTTACTGTAAGGGTGTTGAGACACTGGAAAAGGTTTTCGGTGTTCAAGGCCAGGTTGGATGGAGCTCTGAGCCACCTGGTCTAGTGGAAAATGTCCCTATAGCAGGGGATTGGAACTGAATGATCTTTAGGGTCCCTTCCAGCCCAAACCATTTTATGATTCTGTTTCTACAAATATGGTGTTCAGGATGATAAGAGATGGAGCTAAATCTTCACTATCCCTTTTAGGCTAAGACTAGAAGTGAAGGAACGGAAAGTTTCTTTGCCCTGTTTTGGATATGGCAATTCTGATCCAGAAGGATGGCATGACTGTGGGGTTTTTTTCACTCACACAGGAACTTTAAGAAAGAGCTATGAGATGAATCTAGAACTTCCTTGTCCTAATTCTTTGTTGTTTTATTACATATGGGTGGTATTTCCTAAAGGGCAGTGCCATAGTCTGGTCAGGTCTGCTCCATTGTACTCAATATGTACTTTGTCACTGACTTTAGAATAAGCAGAATACACAGTCAGCCATAACAAGACAAGAAATTGCTGCTTTTATGTTGATTTAGTGAATAAGCTTCTCCAGCAGTGTGTCTCAGTTTCTAGCTGGGGACATCTCTGGATTTAATTCTAATCAGGTCTCTTCTAAAAGGGATTAATGAGTGCTGGTTGTGATGGGGACCATTGGACCTCTCTCTTCTGGAAACATTTTTGTTTTACTTCTGTGGGGATAATTTTGACTCTTAACATTTTTAGGCTTGTCGCAGTTTGACACTGGTTAAAACACCAGGCACCCATGAAAATCATTCACTCACTCTCCTCTGCTGTAGCCGAGCAGAGGAGGGGAAGAAAAAACAAGGACTCATGAGTTAAGGACTGGGAGAAAACATTCCAAGACAAAACAGGCTCAAATTTAAAGGTATAAAATAAATTTATTATTAACAGAGTCAGATGAGGATAATGAGAAGTAAAATAAGCCCTTAAAACACCTTCCTCCCCCTCCCAGTCCCTCCCTCCTTCCTACCAATAGTGCAGGGAGACGGGGCCTGGGGGTGTTTGATCAGTTCATCACTCGAGATCTTTCTTCCATCTGCTTCGGGAGAGGAGTCTCTCTTCTGCTATGCCATGGGGTCTTTCCCACGGGAGACAGTTCTCCATGAACTTCTCCAGTGTGGTTCAAATTTCACGAGTAGCAGTCCTGCCCAAACTGCTGTAACATGAGTCCCTCCCACAGGCAAAACAGTCTTCCCAAAACTGCCATGGCATGGGTCACTATTCCATGGGGTGGAGTCTTTTAAGAATAAGCTGCTCTAGTTTGAAAGCAAGAGCTCTCTCTGTTCAGCTCTTCCACTGGATTACAGCTTTTTTTAGCATCCACCCGCTCCAGCGTGAGCACCATTTCCCACGGGCTGCGATTGGATCTCTGCATCCCCCTCATGGACTTCATGGATTACAGGGAAACAGTTTGTTTAATTATAGTCCTCACCATGCCTTGCAGAGAAATCTCAACTCCAACACTTGGAGCACCTCCTCCCCCTCTTTCTTTCTACTGACCTTGGTGCTGCCGTGCTGTCTTTCTCCACATGTCCTCATTTCCTCCTCCGACCAGAGGGAAAAAACTGCTGCTCATAAGTACCACTGCCAACAAATTCCACCAATTCAAAGATTTCTGCAGGATCTCGCAGTGCTGAGAAGTTGATCTCATCTAGGTTCTGCGTCAGGGAATTGCTCTCCATGTTTCCACTGTCGGCGGTGCTGGCCGCCGCAGCACCAGCACCATTCATCACCTCACTTCATGTGGGGTTCCTAAAAGGAGAAGCAGCCGTCGCTGCCGTCGCTGCCGTCCCTGCCCTTCTGCCCACAGCGCAGCTGGCTAAGGGCGGCCAGGCAGGCAAAGCTTGCCATGGGCCACGCCAAATGGTGGCGGCCACATGGCCGCATGCAGCGCCAGGATCGCCCCTGGCGCCAGCACCTCGCCACCCCTCGGAAAAAGCTGCTGCGTGTGCTGTTTCAATTTCCTTATTAAATATGTCATCACAGAGGCACTACCAACCTCTCTAATTGGGCCAGTAGCACGTCTGTCTTCAGAGCCATCAGCGGTTGACTCTGCCGGACAGGTGGAAGTTTCTAGCAGCTTCTCACAGAAGCCTCCTCTGTGGTCCTTCCCTGATACAAAAAAACTAGGCTGTGCCAAATCAGCACAAGGCTGAATATGCACCAGCACCTGTTAGATTCAAGTATGTTTCCTTGTCAGTTTGCTGTCTCAGTCAGGGAACTGAGAATGTTTATTCATAAACTTTTCCAGTAAGTGGCCAGATGGAGACAGGTATTCATAATCATTTGTAAAGATATGCTAGTAGCAAGCATGTTTTAGCAAAAGAAGACAAATATTAAAGAAAAAGAAGAAGGAATTTATGATTATTGTCTCCAACCTCAAGATAATACTGGAATTTTTTCTGTCGTGTGTGTGATTTTTTTTTCCTTCCATACAATTTTTCTCTTTTTTTTTTTTAAGTGTATAGAAAGTTTGAGGTTTTTTAATACCAGTATCATTCCACAGAGTATGGTTTGCTTAAAGATATTTTTATGAACATACTCCATTTAGAAAAACAGGATGTTTTCTCCAGCTGTGTTGTTACTTCTATAAGTGGTTCCTCGAGGATAAGTATTTTCTTCTCCTGAAGAATGTGAAAGCAGAGATCCAGAATGGTTCCCCTGTTTAAGGAAGGATAAGTGTTTTACGAGATTAACCTAACTGGGTGTAGATATGTGTGATCTTCCCGAACCTCTAAATTATCTCTTTCCCGTGGCAACTGTTATTATCTCTTTCACACAGACCCTCTGCGACACAACTTCTGTAATAACTTGTGTAGTCTTCATCCATTTAGATATTGCTGAAGACCTACGGGACTGTGGGCACCATGAGGCTCTTCCAAGACCATTTTTTACCTAGGAATGAGACTCCTGTGGTTTGCCAGTTAATCTGAATTAGCCAAGCATAAGTACATGTAGAGAAAAATCTATTCATAGCAACATAATCTTATCAACACTCCTAAAATGCGCATAGGGATAAGTGTGCAGACATGAAGTCAAAATATAGTTGCTCCTTTTGTGTCTTTTAAGTCAGCTCCAGTGACTCTGTGCTGCTGATGCAGCTAACTCATGATGAGGAGGTCAAGGAATGCAGTGTGTGCATTCCCTACACCAGAAACTGTGAAACATTTCCTAATCGGAAAGCTAATTCCTGGGCAGGGCTGTGAGTGACTGAGGAAACTCAAGAGCTCTGTGTGTGAGGAGCAGGAGCACTGTCACAAAGACTTTGACAGGGGTTGAGATGTTCTGTCCATATCTAGAAATGCAGTGCTAGTCTGTTCACTTGCAGGCCAGCAGGTCTCACCAGCTTCAACACAGAAACATAAAATATGACAGTATTCTGAAGCAGAAGGGAATTTGGTAAAAGAGGGGAGGGAGACACCAGGGAAGAATCGCAAGTTTTAGTTAAAGTGATGTGAAAGCAAATTAAAGTAACAAGAAAAGGTTTGGTAGCTCCCTTATGAGTGCATTAGCTGTAAATATGCAGCCTGATTAGCAGAAGCTGTTGATAATGTCCAACAAGACTGGACTGAAAAGGAACTAATATTGATAGGGGTCTTGGTGATATTCACAGTGTCCTCTCCAATACACTGACAGGGAAGTCTTGCAGGATGTTGCTTTTCTCTACTGCCAATGCCACAAGTTATGTTTGGCTGCTAGGGATTTTAAGTTTCATCTAGATGCCAAGGTAACCCTGGAGTATGTTAAGGAGACCTGGCTGTGGTTGCTCCTCTGTGGGTGATAACTCAGCTTCTGAGGAGACACTGTCAATCTCTCTATCAGCCACACACGGAGATGAGTGTCCGTGAAGAAGCTGTGCAACTTCAGCAGAACCCAGCAGTCTGGACAATTCCCATCATCCTGGCTATGGAAAACTCTCTTCTGTTTAAATAAATAACGTACTGCAAGAAAGAACACATTGTATGCAAGATAATCTATCTGCTGTACGCAAGATAATGAGACCATGGATTTCAAGAGTTGCTGAGAGTCTGGAGAGAAATTGGTTCTCAGCAGAGATGGCGTTGCTGTTTGCTTGGTGAGTCCCCACTGCGTAAAACATAAAACTTTACCTTGGACTGCGAGCTATGTCAACTACTAGGCCAGCAACAATTTGCCTGTGGTTGTTCACTTCACAGATATACTGCTCTTTAATACATTCTGCTGTCATATAAATGTGGGCTACATATTTTTCCAGAAAAAAAAAAAAAAAACTGGTCATTGCTTTCCTTTTAATGCTACACACAAAAATATGTGCTCTTTGATTACTGCAGACTAAAAACCTGCTGTGCAGTATATGCTTTCCAAAAATACACCACACTAAAGACAAGATTGTGTTCATGTGCAGAAGAAATGTGAGTTTCTTATTCACTCTCCCGTGTCCAAGCGTTGTTGCAGGATGAAGCGTCAGGGTGGATGGAAGAAAAAAGACCCCAGGAGTATGCTGACTGTAATCAGTGTCACATCCCTGGTGTTCTGCCTGTCCTTGTTCATCAGCATGTGAATATACTCATCATCATCCTCACAATCTTTGGCAACTTCAGGAGGTTGGACTCTGGTAAAAGACTCCCCACAAAGACATTCTACAAAATCATCATCTGTCTCTTCCTCTGATTCCGAACTCATGTTCACGTTTGACCTCTACCATGTCAAATAAGAACCCTTCCCAAGACAGAGGGAAAAGGCAAGATGAGGATCTGATACGAAGTGAACTCTCCCCAGAGTATGTAACTGTAGATAGTTTTATTCTGTTTGGACAGAAAATAAACATTTTGCTTAACCATCATTGCCCTCTTTCCTCTGGTAGCCCACTTTTGTAAGCCCAGCAACTGCATACTAAGAAATGGTGTGTTAAGGGAAGTAAGGAACATCAGAAATTGTATTTGACAAGTTTAACTTTTCCTTTCTCTTTTGACATTAGCAGTGGTGTTTTTCCAAGCATATTAGTTTAGAATGATTACCTGAACAACTCTGAGGTATAAATTCCTTTAAACATCTGTTCAGAGGAGCTAATAATTTATTTGACATGTTAGTTATGTGGTAGCATTTCTGTTCTCTTAGTGGCTGAGCCATAAACATTTTCATCAAGATTCTAGATTTCACCCTAAAATTGTGACTTTGGAACTGTTTTTCTCTGTAGATTGAGAATTTCACTGTGAAAATGGTAATTTATTGAAAATCTTTAAGCCCATTATAGACTAGAAGTGTTCAAATTTATTCTTGATGAACTACTGAACTGACTAATCATTTTTTATTTTCTGTTCCTGAACTGATCAGGTTTTCCACGAATGTGTTAATTGCTCAAAAATTCTTCTAATTGTTGCCACTTGAGAAAAAAAGTAATTGTTACAAAGGCTTTTTATGAATCCCCTGCTACTAGTTCTTTAAGAATCTGGTAATTTTTTTCAGGCATTTGATTTGTCTGCTTACCCAAGTCTTCTGTTTCTACACTATGATTAGGTAATTTAGTCTTAAAATGAGAAAATCACCAAAAAGATCTAACCCATAATGACTTGCAATATTGCTTTTCAACATGAATAATTATTCACTGACTATTTGAGAAGTATTTAGGATTCATAAACATCTTCAGGGCAAAAAAAACATTTGTCATGCAGATACGCATATGCAGTTGTTAATAATAAGCCACAAATAATAACTGAAAGAGCTGACAGTGCTTATGACAAAATTATTCGCTATTTTTCGTGGTATTCAGCCAAGTCTGCCTAGTCTTTATAAATAACTGCTGACTTAGAGATTCTGAAGGCCAGGCAGAACTACTGGGTCATTTTTCTGATTTTGTAGGTAATATTGATCAGGTACTCTTCCCTAGTTATGCTAGATCATGATTATATCCATGCGCATTTATTTTTTTAATTCTGCTGAGCATAGATAGACTGAGAAGGTTCAAATAAAAGTAGAAAAGAAAATCTGGCATAGTAGTAGATGAGGCCTAATTAGAAAAAAGGAATGTTTAGTACAGCAGTCACATATTTACGCAGCACTCAAGTCATCATTAAAATTTTCTCCATATACAAGGTGGAATAGTTTAGAGATTTATTATTCCTTCTTTTTGCAAAATCGTGTAGAATCCTAATGGGAAATAGATTCCAGAGAACAGTGAGAGTTGTTTCTCTGCAGCAAATGTGATTGTTAATGGAAAGAAATGCAAGACAGCCATCTGTTGGCTTGTGCAGAAACCTGTTTGGTTCCCAGTCCCAGGCAGGCTGCCTGCAGCCAGGCAGGAACGAGTACGGAGCTCACTGCAAGAGCAGATGGTCTTTGTGGACAGTTCAAATTCAGGCTGAGCAGCAGTACACTAAGAAGGAAATGTATGTGAAAATGGGTCCTGGGAGTGCTGCAGACATCTGGAACACAGGCAGGGCTTTGTCAGCAGCACGTTACTGGTTGGACAGGGGATTTCTGCATCTTTTCCCAAGTAACAGTTCTGTGCTGCAGGACTGCGTAACCAGGTGCTATCAAAGGTGATGGATTCGGCACTGCTCCTCTGCTTGGGGAGCGCAAATGCGCAGCTGATCTCGAAATGTATGGCAGTGTAATACAGGAGACTGGCTTGTCCCTGGGCTTGTGTGACACCTTCAGGTCTATACTGTAAAGAACACACAAGTGAAGATTATCATTTATCTTTAAATACTTGGGGTTAGGGTGAAGTTTGAATTAGATACGTTGGATCTTTATGTTTTGTAGGCTATTGGCTTTTATTAAAAACCTTCTCCATCATACAGATCATTAAATGATACAGTCAAAAATTGGGTCTTTGATTGTCCCAGATCTCCTGACACAGATTTACGGTTTGATAAAGGAGACTAGTCACATATCATTGCCATTTGTGCTGAGGGGCTGACCAGCACGTCTTCTTTCCCATCTGAGATACTCTGCCAGGCTTCTGTTTTGAAGTGATTTTGTACCTTTCCTGGATCTTGGACCGTTTAGGTAGATTCAATTCCCAGTAAAAAAGAGGTATCTTCACTCTGTTGTCCGTCTCCAGATTTTTTATTAGATAGAGAAAAAACAGCGGATATAGTGGCTCTCCCTCTTACCACAGTGTAATGATTGAGCAGGTTATCTCTCTTTGAAGTGACAATAACACGGAGGAGAGCTTTTGATAGGGCACTGTGGTGCTGTGTGTTCGGGCAGGGATTTTGTGAGCCTTGCACATATTGCTGCTGTCACTGGCCAATAGAGCCGCATGCTGGTACTCAGGATTAAGCTCCAAACCACAGCAATTTCAATGGAAATTTTATCAGTGTTCTTATCTGGCACAAACTGCAATTTTCTAGAGGTCCCTGGCTTGCTTCTTTTTTTGTCCCTGCTGAGAGCAATTACACTTAAAACTAGAAAATAATTGAGCCACTGTTAAAAATCACACCCTATACATTTCTGAGTACAGATTGATTGAATTTCAATAAAAATTAGAGTGAAATAAATGGTCACTTGTTAATCCTAATGTAATTTTAAATGGGTGTAAATTAATTTGGGGTTTTTTTCTCTAAGTTCTCCCCATATCCTTTTGTAGATCAGTGAAATTACAAGAAGGGAAAACAACCACTGGTTGCAAAAGATAAAGGCCAAGGATCAAGGGTGTCTGAACCGTAGGAGAGGTACCCAAACAATTGATTATGCTAAATAATGGAGCAGTAGGCTAAACTGGTTGAACTGCACTTGTGGTCTGTTTGCTGTATTTCGTGGCACGCATCCTTTGTGAATGTTTGACACCTGTGATTGTTTTGGAGATATGCAAATTGTTTGCAAACACCGAGGAGTCGGCCACTGCACTTCCTGTGATAATCTTGTCTCATATTGTGGATTCCTGTGCTGTTTCCCACCCCTCACACCCCCCTTCAATAATTTGACTTAGAATGCGACAGCTTCTGGTTGTGATGCATTTACGTTTTCATAAGGAGATTAATATTCTGTTTTAAATGAGGTTCAGGTACTGCCAAACTGATAGAGCTGGAAGGATAAGGGCACCATCTGAGGCAAGCCAGCTTGTTGACATCCCTACAGATCTTACTGCGAGTTGAATGCTGTCATTCAGGTTGTAACTCTCAGAGAGTTTAAAGTTGGATAGGGAAAATTCATTAATTATGAATTCCCCAGCCCCTAGCAGAGGTTTAAAATTATTTTTTGATGTGACAGTATACCCTTAATGCACAAAAATGTTCTCAGTATGTACAGCATGTAAATCTTGTGGTCTCAGGCCAAACTCAACGGACAATTTGGTTGGAAAGGCATTCCAGTCTGTGTGTGCAACTATTAGAACAGGACTAATCCTCAAATCCCACTTGGTAATAGAGCCCTCTTACCTGACCACAAGGCCCCTGAAAGGAAGGAAGAAAAAGGTTTCAGGGGAGATCCCTGACAGATTGTGTGCTGGATTTGAGAAGCAGGTCTTTCTGATAGGTAAGGTTTTACTCTTGCTTCATCAGCAAATTGTGACAAAAAAGGTCTAGACTGGTTCTGATTTCATTATATTTAATATGAATTTCATGACTTTGCCTCAATTTTAATCTATAAAGTCTGAATTTTTCCCTTTAAATAACCTGGTTTTGAAATTGCTGACTGCTGCTCTTTGGGGGTATTCATTTCCAGAAGCTTCTGGGGAAGAAGGACTGATCCTTAATGTCAGAGGAATGTACAACTTTTATTCTGCATAAATAATTTCATTCTCAGAGCAATCTGGAGGTGGATTTGGGAATTGATATATTGGTTTTTGTTGAAGGCAGGGGAAAGGTAAAACAGCTTTGACAGGCACGGCGATGGGTGCTTTATGTTTACTGAAAGCTAAAGAAAAACCCTTAGAAATTTGGGAACAAAACCAAACCAATTTCTATAATAGAATGGAATGGTTTCCCAGGAATTCCGAATATGTTTGATATTGTTAATAACCTTCTCCAAGCTTTGCCTTTGACCCCAAATCCAAGATAAGGAGAAGGTTTTATCTTCATTGCTCAAGACAGATGAGGTTGTTAGAGCAAGCTAACAAGTGTGGATTATGTCAGTACAAATACAGAAGGGGAAGGTGACACTTCAGGTGCTTGCCTCTGGCTAGGTATGCGAGGCCAGTGCTGTATTCCTATCTAGGCACAGCCTTTCTGCTTATCTTACAATAAATTAACCTGACTACTTGTCATTGGGGCTGAAGCAGCTTTTTTTTTTTTCCCTTTCTTCCTTTCTTTTACCTCAGGGTAACTAATACACCTTTGTTTTCCTGTGGTAAAGCATAGTGAAAGCAAGACACTTCATTTTATAAGATCAGTGCTATACATCTGCCATGGGTTGACATATCTCGCAGTGAAACTGAAGTATTCTGACATTGCTGCTTTTTTTGTTAAAAAAAAAAAAACCCACAAAAAACAAAACTACAACCTTGTGTGTGCTAATTACCCCAGCTAATCACAGCATCTTGAGCAATGAATTCATTGTTTTAGCTCCAGCATTCCTATGTTATGCTGGTATGGAGATCCCAATGCTGATAGTAGAATTTCTGTCTTGGAAGTAATTTATCTCCTCCCATAGGCAAGCAATGTTCCTTCATTTCCTGGTTGTTACTCACTTGCTTATTTCATCTTGATTCACTCATCTGGCATTCTGCTGTTCTCCTTCCCAGATGCACCTGCTCAGATTCAGTCACTTCTACAGTGCTTATCCAGCCATGGGCTTCCTGTGTCACTCTCACCTGCTCTGCACGGAAGCAGATGTGATTTACTCAGGACCAGTATTTGGTAACTCTGCACAATTTATCCTTCCTCCTCAGAGTGGCAGACTGAGATTTGCTGGTTTCCTGCACTTAAATAGCTAAACTCCATTTCCCATAATTCTTATTTAATTGTTTCTCTTCTCTGAATTAATAGGTGAGGATTTTGACCCTATTCCTGTGCCACTCAGCTTCTTTATTTCACTGAACAAAGGAAAAAGAAGTCTGTATATCAATGTAAAAAAAGTTATTTTCTTCATTCCCACTGCACCCAGAATTTCCTGACTATACTCTTAGACTCTGGGTTGTTTTAGATACTTTCTAGCACATAGTCTCACTCTTCGTAGTTGCTGCCTATAAGACTCCTTGAAAGGAGGGGCAAAGGATAAAGCTCTAGAAATTCTCAGAGTTTGCCTCAGGGACAAACACGAGGGAAAATTCTTGTCAGAATAAAGTTTCTCCCTTCCCCCTACCCTTTTTGGTGGCCCAGGTGGGCCTATGCCAAAGATCACAAGGCAGTTTCTACTGTACTGACAGTGATTTAAGTACAAGTGTTTCTCCTGATTTAGCATCCCTGGCAATTGGATCTTCTCTAGTGTATTGTGAACCCAGCACCCATGGAAATTGTGACAGTAGTTTTTTTAATGCTCACATATTTTTGTTTTCTGCCTTATAAAATCATTTATAAGGAAGAAATAAGGTGGACAATTGTTTTAAGAAAATCTTCTTGTGAAATTTCCAAACAGCTGAGACACAGAAAAACCAACTTCCCATTGAAAATAATTTTTTTTTTTTTTTTGGAAAACGTTTGGTAATACATTTTCATCATGTTTTCAAAAGAGAATGATGATGCAAAGCAAAAATAATCCCAGGATTCCCTTATAAATCATTTGTTTTCCATCTCAAAAATGCCTCCTTCTTGTCATGTCAACATTACTTTAATTAGAGTTCTGGAGCTCCTAAGGAAGCACAAATAGTTGCAGGACTGTGTTTCATACACACTCCCAGCCATCGGAGGTCAGTACAAGTTCATTCATCCAAGGTTTTAAGGTCCTTTATTCCTCCAGTTTTACATAGCAAGTTTTACTAATCATGAAAATGATCCTTCACATCTATAACATCTTACTAGGTAGGAAGGTTCTTGGGAACAGTAAGAAGCTGATGAACACAAAATATATGCTTAGGCAAATGTCTTGACTCCATGCAGTGTCCCAGGAAAAGCAGCACTTAATGTTTGTTCTCGTTTTGGAGGTCTAACTCAGCAGCTGACAAAGGACTGGAATGGGTGGAATAGCTATAGCCAGTGCTCTTTCCAGGTTTTGGTTAATGTTTGTGCCTCCCTGAGCTCTGTTTGACATTAATCCTGCTGGTTATATAGCTTCAGCTGCTAAGAGTGAGCCCCAGGACAGCTACAGCACAGAGCCCACACCTTGGAATGTTTTATTTCAGTGGCTCGTTTGAGTCCAGTGTTAATGGATCATAGTGAAGTGCACGCTAAAAAATATCTAAATAGTCTTCAGCTAAACAACATAAAAGTTTGAAGGCTACATTCTGTGGATTTATAAGTGATTTTTAATTATATTTATTTTTAAAGGAAGGGGAAAAATAATTCCCATGCTATGAACTGCTAAAAATTGAAAGCACTCAGGTAAAAAATATTCAGGAAGTACTGAATTTATTCTCCCAAACTCGTACTTAATTCTGTACCCTTCTACATCTGTTTCACTGAAAAATTTTCCCTAAAAGAACATGAATAAAATTTTATTTGGCTATAGGATGAGAGAGTGAAAGAAAGGTAGTGAAGCTGGTGGTTTAAGTCCCTGGTGCAGAAAGGGGCTAAGAATCTCTGTTAGGAATCTGGCAGAGAATGAACTTGAATTTCCACTATGAAAATGGTCTATCATTTATGGGATCTTTGCCCTCTAGAGACAAATTGAAAAGGTAAAAGAGAAAAAAAGGCAACTAGAATGGGTTTAAGTGTTTAGGAAAAACTTGCTTTTGGGTTTGACCCAAAAGAAATGTTGAAACACAGGGAAAAAAATCTATGAAATATGATTATTCATTCCCTGGGCAGCAGCAATAATAATGTGAATGTTTCTTATCTGTAACTAAGCTCTGAAAATAAAATTCAAGTGCAGAAGGTCAGCTGAAAATTAAAAATGCAGTTTATTAACTTGATTTTATTGGAGAAAACACTGAAACTCGGTCTCGGAGGATAATAAAAATTACAAAATGCTGCACAGCCAGAATTACCAAGGCTTCAGGTTCAACATGGGTCTCACTATATTGGCTGTTTATCTTGAAGCCTTGTTCCCACAGCTATTTATCGTCTCAGCTTTCATTAAGATACCATGGTTTTATGTTTGTGCCTGTAGAGGACCATGTGAAAGTGGAAAAAGTACTGAAGTGTTCCTCTACTGCCATTACAACAACAACAACAACAACAAAACACCAAAAAACCCCCCACAAAAACACAAAAACAAAAAAACACCAACCAACCAACCGAAATAACCTAAAGTCCCATTGCTCCAGGAGCTGGGGCTACAGGAGAAAGCATTAGATGTTGTCAGACTATTGATGAAACTGTGCCAGCTGGAATGCTGAGTATGGGAAGAAAATCCTCTCCCAATGTCTAGCTCAAATGTGAGTCCAGTGAATACATATTAAGAGAACCAACTTTGAACTGACTAGAAAGTCTTCATAGCCCTGGTGAATGATTTGGGACATACCAGTATCTGATGAAATACAGATCAAACATTATCATATACGCTGTGAACTCTGAATAGAGACTAAACAAGGCAGTATCCTGACTTTTGTTGCCACATCAGCTACTTTTAACCCAAAAGTCTTTGCTTTTTACTGGTGTTGACTCAGTAATAATTACCTGTCTCATAGCATTAGGAGATTGCAAAATAACTTGTATTTTATTGGTGCTGAGCAACAGAGAACACCGTGAGGTCTGAGGAAGGCCATGACAACCCTAGAAAGCAAACTCCTGACAATCCAAATTGTAACCACATTTAATAATCATGGTCTGAGAAATGTTATAAGAAAGGTCAGGAATTTGCTGTATTTTATAAACAATTATTTTCAGCCTTAACTGTACACTGTGAATAGCTGTATTGATTTCATTGGAAACGTCCAAAGTATATATGGGACTGTAGGAAGGCAGGGATGTCTGCAGGAAAAGCTTTGGTGTTCTGGGAGTGACTAGTTTGTTAAAAAGACGTAAGTTAAAGGTTTTCTGTGTTATCAAAAGGTCATGATAGTGAACAGTAGTTTGAATTTTTGGGAAGTCCACTTATAGTTCTAATTAAGCTTATGTGGGAAAGAGGAAGTGTATGGATGATTTTCTTGCTGTTCCATACTATATGAAATCTGAGATTTATATTTAATTACACTGCTTCCTGAAGTTATTTATAGTATTTCTCTAAGTATCATGTGGAAGGTAAGTTTGGTCTGAAACTTCTTGTGCTTGGTGTCAGGGTGGATATCTAAGTTTCTTGTCAAGTTTCAGTAAGATAGTGAATTAAGCTTGTAAGAATATAAGCAAATATAAACTAGGTCTAGAAAGACCCAGATATAAATCTTAATCTGGACAGAATGTGTGAAGTCAGCAAAGCCCTGTAGAGGCACGTGTCTTCTTAAGGAGAAGCTTCACGGCAGAGTGATCATGGCATTTTTTGGTTTCCTCTCTAGATTTTGTTTTTATACAGAACGAACGATGAATGTGTGTGTGTTTGTGTGTGTGTGTGTGTGTGTTTGTTCCTTTGTCTTAAACATCAAAATCTGGTCCTGGGTAATTCTGAACATGCTGCAAAGGTATTACATTTCCTACTGTTGAGCAATTCTAGTTACATCAGAGAATTTTTCTGAGAGATCCTTTAGTCAAACTCTGATCACTCATAGAACACCAGGCTTTGGTCTAGGAGAGTGCTACACTGCCTGAGTAAAACTGTACTAATCTTGCATTTAATTATTCTAATCTTGAATCTGATGTTTGGCAGTGTCTCCTGGCCTCAGAAATCTCATGATAAAGAGGTAATCTACACACTGTTTTAAAAGGCTAAAAACAATATCATAAGTCTGAAATTCTTCCATGACAAGGAGTAGCACATCCTGTACTCACCTGTTGATGTCAGGTGGCTCCCAGGGCTGTAGAAACTGGCCCCCACGAACAAATGCTTCTGCCAGATCTGTTCCACCACTGCCTTACACATCAAACAAAAGAGCCAGCCATCCAGGGCAGCTAGAGCAGTCAAAGGGCCATGGCTCTGCTGTCTCCACTACCAGGACCAGAAATCTTAGGAGCTAAATTGGCTGCTAAGACTGGCAAAGGTTGGAGTTTGAAGCATGGCAGTTGCTGTGGGAAGGAAGGGAGGAGTAAGGGCTTTTGCCTGGTATTCCTTTCATAGAAGTACAATAGTAAACCTCCACCTCAAGAATTTCTCTCGACAGTTCTCAAACCCTGCTCCTCTCCTTTCCTCTATTTCCATTTCCTTTCCTCTTTTCCTTTCCATTGCAGACACCTGTCTGCAATGAAAACAGTCTGTTAAACCTTCCCCCACGCTGCTGGGGGTGATGCTCGTCTGTACTGCACAGACTGGCAGGAGTACAACAACCATGGCAAAGGGAACGAGCTGAAGTTCTGGACCATCAGGTGAAAACCTTCTACCAGCACTGCTTTTGCCACGGTGAATGCATGGCACTGTGGAGAGGCTGGGGTGGGGGATCCAGCCAGCCCCCCAAGGGCTGTGGCACGTCCAAGGGGCTGAGGTGGTACCAGGAAGAGGTTTCTCCTGTGGATGAGCATAAGCAGGGAACCAGCTCAGGCAGTGGAAACCTTAGCAGAGCCCTTACTGCTGAGTATTTAGTTTTTGCCTATCTCAGTCACGAGTCATGAGTCACCCCTGTTCCATTTTTAGCAGATAAAAGGAAGAGAAGGGAACCTTATGCAAAGAAACTGTAATGATGCAGTAACTCTGTGACATCAGCTGCTGTTTGTCAGCATAGTGCACAGCAGGTGAGGAAAGGCGCTGCTCCAGGTAAGAGATGGTTTCAGAGGTCTGTCAGCTACAGTGAGAGTGCTGGAGCTGAAGGACATGCGCTACTCTCACACCAAGCTGTAGCTGATCACTTAATGGCTTGAAATTTTAGCAGCGTTGAAAAAGCAGCACAGGACCTCTATCCCGGGCTGATCTTGTGTGGAAAAGGTTGCTTTGAAATCCACTGCAAGCAGTATGTCGCTAAATGTAGCTGCAATAGTTGTTTCCCCAGCTAAGGAACAAACAGCTGGAGAGTGGAATGACACCTGTCTAGAGGTACTCTGAGGCCCAACTTGCCCAACTCTTCTCCAATGATATTAAATATGCTGCTTTGTTTGAACTGGGATTTGTTTCAAAAGAGAACTCCAGAGACTGCAAAATAGTAACATTTGATTCCAATCCTTTACTGAGGTCTGTCAAGCTTACTGTGCATAATATTAGAGATTACATGGAATATAAAACCAAAAAAATATCACAGGAAAGAAATTTTAGTTTTGTGATTTTTTTAGTGCTGTCTTGGCAGGAGAGTTAAAAGACTCCAATCCTAAACTTGAGTGGGTTTAATGAAAATCTTTTGTGACTAAAACTGTGTTGAATAGGACCTGCTGCTCTGGGAAACTTTCAATTAATTTTATTTTCTGGTATATGTACCAGCTTTGAACTGAACTCTTGGAGCTCCTGAAACATGCCACTGTTTCTGGAATACCAGAATGTGTTCCTAAATCTTCTGTAACAAATGCTGGATGTTTCAGACTTCTGCATTGAACCTTTAATACAAATAACTTTAAGTAAGGAATAACATTTTATTTTGTTGTCAAAATGATAAATATAAGTCTTAAACTTACTTGAAAAAACACCTGTCTCAGAACTTCATGGATTTAAAAAAACTCTTGGGATAACTTTGTAATGTTGCCTTTGTTGCATTTGGCAACAATTTCTGGAATGAATTTCTCAATTCTCATTCCCCCTTTCAGTCTCCCATCTGACACTCGGTGCCTCTTCAGAGCTCCACTGACTTCAGTGAGGCACGAAATTGAGAAAAAATTGCGGTTAAGTTTGCTTAAAACAGAATTGCAACTATTTGTGCCAAGCCGTAGGGAGAGCAAAACTCTCAATAGTCAAAAGAAATTCTGCACAAGTGAAAATAGGAAAAAAAAATTGATCTGACAAAGCTTTTGAAAGTTTATAATAAGTACGTAGAGTGAACAATACTTTGGTTTCTTCCATCTGTTTGACAGTGTAGAGTGAAAATAACTAATGTCAACCATAGTAAAGTTCATGAGGCAACTGAATGAAAAATATTAAGTATTAATAAGGCAACTCAGCTACCATTTCTTTACCATAACTGGCAAACACAGGTTTTGGAGTTTTGTTTGGGTTTTTGTCTCTCTCAACCTGTACTTCCCTGAGAGATAGGATAAACAAAACTGCAATGATAACTAACAAAACTGTAGGTAGTGACAAGAGGAAATAAGTCTACAGAGAGCCCATGTATGGAGTGACATGTAACACAAAAATCTAATTCTGTGGCATGTCTTGAAATTATTTGTTCCCTGGCAATGGGGAAAGCAAATAACCTACTGTATGGTCACGAAGTTTAGTAATGCTAATAAAAAGGTTTTCAAGCGTAACTACTACTTGCATGAGTAGAGCTATTGACCTCACTGGATCTAATTCAATGGAGTGCTTCACTGAATGAGTAAGAATTGCAAAACAGAGCCACTTGTTAGATTAAAAAATGGGGTATTTTGCAATCCTACTTTTTTTTTTTTTTTTTTCCCCCAGCTGAGTAGCATTACTACTGGGTCATCTGGGTCTGCATTAATCTCATGCTTCTGTCAAGAGGCAGCTGTGCCTGCCAGCCCCAGGGCTCTGCAGGGGCTGCGTGGACCTGCCAGACATGGAGGAGCCCTGCCTGTTGTACCATGCCCTGCCCTGTTGCAACGCTGCTTGCGTGAGTCCACCTGTGTCATTTATGCTGAGTTGCTTTAGATTATTCCCTGACCAAACCATTCTGTGTGTCCTTCAAGTTTTGCTAGGGGACTTGATGGGATCTTTCCACATTGGTGTGCAGTTTTAGGTCCAGGTGTAGTGGCATATCCCTACTCATTCCCATGTATGTATTGCTAGATAGGGTGTAAAGAAGCAAAGGTAGATATGGGGCTCTTCCATGTGAACATTTAGGAAATTTAGTCTACAGCCAGTGCTGGTGAAATGAGGATGACTCAAAAGACACCCATTAGGGTGACTGACCAGCTGATGGCTGGTACTTGCTGTTGCTTTGTTGTTATGGTGTCTCCCTATCTGTTCATGAAGTCATCTACATATCCGAGGCAGGAATTGCCTCCAACATCCATGTGTCCACACAAATCAAATATAAATATAAGTCATCAGTGGTACACAGAATTTATGAGATGGATTTCTGTTGTAAGAGAAATTATTGTGAGAGCAAAAAGGATTTTTTTAATGTGTACTCCACTACCGGCATGTTCTACTGCCTGTTAGAATCTTGGATTTTAACCGAGGAATAGGCTTGGGTTCCCAGTTTTTTCAGCTCCTGTTTGACATTGGTGTTTGTCCACTCAAAACAAGCATAAAGCTACCTGGTGTCTTTGTTTAGATCCTTATTGTTTCATGGGTATGTAAATGCAAATCTGTCATGAACTGAAATTATTAAGTTTCACAACAGTGCTGTAAGTAACTGTACTCTGGGATGAGCAGGAATCCTACGAAATCCTTCTGGCTTGTGACATGACAGTTTTCTGGGATGAGCTCTCATGCTTTCTTGCAACATTTACGTATTTTTACTGGTAGGTAATCCAGTACTGCTATTATAAATGGGGACACTGTGAACCCAGTATGGTTATTTTAAATGGGGACATTGTGACCACTCCAATGACACTGCATGTCTGACTGGGCCAAAAGTTTAATGGGAGGTTAGATGTTTTTGTCCCCATTTCTTGGGTGCATCAGCAGAGTTCAGCCTTTTAACCCGTCCTATGTAACAATGGGAGTGCATACCAAAAAAGTTATATTCTTCAAACACTGGGAGACTACTTAGAGCCCTACCCCTTCCTGTTCTCTCTGCTCTGTTGTTAAACCTTCACTAATTAACTGCATATATTTTACTTCACTTTTGCACCATACTCCTCAGCAATTTGTCTCAGAGCATTTAAAAAGGACTTAAACGCTTTTATCCTGATTTCGATGTGAATTAGCAAAAATCCAGTGGCATTAACAGGATGATGACAAAGCAAGGAATAAAACCTAGAACCTGGGAGTTCACTGATGGCTTTCCTACAGATATATAGTAATTGCAGTCATGTCTTGCAAACTTTGCTAGCATTTTTGTAGAACATGGTGTGTGGTCTGCTGGTAATCTTAGAAATTCACCATCTTCTTGCCAGTGTACGAAGGGTGACCAGTACCCAAGCCACTAAAGAGAAGTGCACGTATAATCTTAGTAGGATTGGTGTCCCCTGCAGTTAAATACGTGCAATTCTTGTACAGTCAACGCAGCAAAATTTTCCCTCCCACTTCCCAGAATGATAAAAATAGGGTATTGCTAGTGGTGGTTTTGGTGTTGCTAAGTAGACAATTATTGAGTCCTTCCTCCAGTGTCCAGGCAGCACAGATCCTCATACCTTTGACTAATAGATTTAGGTGCAGATAACAGGTAACATGATAGATATGTATATAGAAGGCTGAGTAATAGATGAGATGGCTTTGAGTAAGATGGAATTCTGAAGGACGCAATTCTTTTTTCGGTTTTTTTGTTGGTTGGGTTTGAGTTTTCTGTTTGGTTGGGTTTTTTTGGCTTTGGATTGGGCTTTTTGTTTGTTTGTTTAATTGGTTGGTTTGGGGTTTCGGGTGGGTTGTTGTTGTTGTTGTTGTTGTTGGGGGGGGGTTGTTTTTTTACTGCAGGAGAAATACCACATTTTGTTTACACATCATTTTCATGTATTTGGCCAGACTCGTCCCTTCTATAAATCTTTTTCTCTGAATAGGATCAGGGCAGGAACTTTAGTCAACTTCCAGTGGTATTTGTTTTGTGACCACTGGCTTTCTGATCATGATTAACAGATATCCAAATGGACAGCTCTTCTCTGAGTTTTTTTAATTGCTCATTTAAACTCATATTTAAATGTGGTATATTTTTAAAGTTCTATTTGTTTGTTGTCTTAAATATTATCGACATTGAAAACTAAAATTATGTAAATAACATTAAATAACATATTTAATTCATTATTATATTCATATAAAGACACTGGTATTTCATGGTTCTTGAAAGAGGTAACAAGTGTAGACCTAGAGCCCGGAACTAGCAACATAATTTTCATTACCTGGACTGTTATCTGGTTGGAGAGTCCACCTCCCTCGTGAACATTATTGGCGTAAAAACACAGNTTTTTGAAACTCATAACACAGCTTTTCTTTAATCTGTCTCCACACTAATTTTAATTATTTTGGTTTATTATTAATTAATAATTAATTATTTTTATTTAATTATAAAGGGATTCTATTAAATGCTACCAGAGATGCTTCTACTTTTACTTTTTTTCACCAAAACCTGAAGCATGAGAATTTGATTCAGCAAAGACCATATATGCATTTTCACAATTTAAAATCTTTTTTCTTAAAAGAAAGGATGTATGTTAGTCCTCCTTCGTAGTTTCACATGTGATTAAAGCCTGACTTGTTTTAAAACTAAATTTATGAACT
>VYZQ01048692.1:10631-35893 GCA_013400655.1 Mystacornis crossleyi | reverse complement strand
ATGAGATGTTAATTTTGTTGCTTTCTGCCTCCCTGGAAGGTTCTGAGCCTGTTGGGAAGAGCACCTGGCAGAGGTGCTAGCTGGGACACGGGAAGCTGGTAAGGGGAACAGCACTACTCTGGTGAGTGTTCTTGTCTTAATCACAGCAGGGGGAAGAGGGTCAGATCATCTGACTGAGCAGACGGCATGTTTTACGGGTGTTTGAATTGCTGCGACAGTCAAGGACATAATTCCCCAGTGAAGGAAGGTTCTTGGTGCGAGGGGGTTGCCAGGTGCAGAGAGAACGCCTTGTGTTACCTTGTTCCATTTATCAGCAGCCCTGAGGTGATGATAGGTAGGCAGGGGGTATTACCAACCCTTCTTCCTGCAGGCTCATCCTCATCTCGGGCTTCTCTTTTCTCTGCAAATATGAACTCTTAGCCACTTAAGACCAACAATTTATTTTTGCCACTATTATTGACATTATTATATTCATAATACATTTGTCACTGAGTTATACTTACAGATGCCTTAATGAAGCCTAAACAAGATTGATTCATACAGAAATGAGGTATTCTTGCCTAGGGAAAGCACCAAGAGGATAAAAATTTAAAAATCTTATTTCTGGTGGTGAATCTTGTGTAATTGTGAAGCAAAACATTTTGGTGTTTTACTGGTTCTGTGTCATTTTAGTCGGGTAAGGGGTTATTTTCTCAACCCAAAATATTACAGTCTTATTACAGTCTTAACTTATTTAAGTTTAGATCTCTCTTAAGCAGGACCCAAAAGTTTTCCAGCACATTGAAGATATCTCCCTTTGCACATCACTTCAAAGAAGAAAATGTTTTAGCAATTTAATATGTGTCTAAGATAACTTTTCAAAACATACACACCGTGTTCCCCTGTGTATTTTCACAGTGGTTCATGTAACATTTAATCTCCTGTATTCCACATACTCAAGTTCTAGGCTACTCTTTCTGTATATTACTTACATTTTATTGCCAGGATGGCATAGAACTTTTTTCTAATTAAACAACTACAAGTATTTTTATTCTCCCAGCCTTCCATCCTAACTGTTTTTTGAAACTCATAACACAGCTTTTCTTTAATCTGTCTCCACACTAATTTTAATTATTTTGGTTTATTATTAATTAATAATTAATTATTTTTATTTAATTATAAAGGGATTCTATTAAATGCTACCAGAGATGCTTCTACTTTTACTTTTTTTCACCAAAACCTGAAGCATGAGAATTTGATTCAGCAAAGACNAAGTGTCTCCGCCTCGGAATCCACCCACTTCGTGATAGCTGCAGCAGTCTTGTTGACTCACAGAAGCCGTCCTCATGCACGAGCCAGCAATGAGCAGTATTTTTCAGAGATTTTAAGAGCACACCTCCTGCTGCGTATTTCGCACTCTAGCTTGCTGGGGTTGAAGCTGTATGGAAGAAAGTTTTACGTTTCGAAGATATTGCAAAAGATAGTTCCTCCTCTCATCCTGGAAAATCCTGACAGACCAGTTGGATACCTTTCGGGCCTTAACCAAGAACTTTATCTTCTCATCCCACTGTCTATTTTACAGTAGAGAGACCTGAGACACCCTTAAGAACTGAGAATCTGACTAATTTAAACAGATGGCTAATCCCAGTGCTGTCTGCAATGGACATCTACATCATCATCATCATCAGAAACAGAATAACCTCTTAAAAAGTGGAATATCTAAGAAAAATGGAATCACTAAAGGAATTAAGGTAAGGTTTAACTGTTTACCCTAATTGCCTCAGTATTGAAAACAAATAGGTAGTTGCAACATTACTTATTAAGTTAGTTTTGTGGCGGTCTTAGTGTCAATTGAACAGCTTGTATGGATTAGGCTTGTGTTTAAGTTTTGCAATCACGGGACCTAACGCTGCTTTTGTCGCTCCTAAACTACAAGAGAGAGTTGGGAATGCTCATGCAGATGCTGTCGGTCCCATGGACTGACTTAGCCTCTAGTTCATATCAAACACAACAAACACATGCAGTAGCTTCCTTCTAAAGCTTGACCAGTGATGGAGTTGACTTTGCAATGTATTAATCACCAGTGGAAGGCTGTTTTGTCAACTTCAAGTGTGTGCGGAGTAATTTTTAAAGTGTGATTTGTTGCTGTACAAGTATAACAACAAAAACAGGTAGGCAGGGGAAGCTGTCTTTTCTTGATGTTAACATTTCTGCAGGGTCGATTTAGCTGATCCCTGGACTTTACTGATGCTTGCCCTCCAACCTCATAATGCTTAAAATCCAAGTCAGTTTACTTTCTATTTCCTCAAGCTGTTCTCTTTGAAGCAGCACTTCTCACATACGTGAATATTTTGTAGAACTGTTGGCATGTAACAGCCTAAAGAATGAACTACAAATCTAAAAGTATACTTTTACCAAAAGAGCCCAAATCTTAAAGGTTGTCTGTCTGCAATACCTGCTCTGACTGGGAGCTTACTGTCTGTCTTGCAGTGTCCTAATTCTGGACCTTAATGAGATCATTAGGAGAAAGTCTTGTAGTGACTAGAAGGCTGGCTTTGCAGCATGGTGTGGTGGTGAGAGGGGGATGGAGGAGGTTGCTTGTGGAGCCTGAGCGCTCACCTGACCATCCCTGCTGGAAGCTTTAGACAAGGGCTGTGGTGAGGGCTCCACTGTTTTACAAATAAGCTGCTATCTTTTATCTTTCTCTAAATGGGGCGCTCACACACCTTAGCACTCTAATGAAGGCACGCCCAGTGTCGCGCTTAATGGTTGTCTGGCTTTAGGTGTCTCCCCTGGTGTGAGTGTTTCCCAATCACTGGCGTGTGTTGGATGAGGAAAGCATAAAATCTTGTGCAAGGATTGAAAAAGGCCTTTCTTGGATTCGCTTCCAGAAACCTAATTCAGTATCCTTTTATGTATCACATACACCTCATCGTCATTTTATACATTAGCTATTTGCCACAACGGTGTTCTAAAACTTTGCTTTCCATTTTTTTCCAGATTTCAAGGGCTAAGCTTTGCCATGTTAACATGCTATTAGCATGCTGCAAATTAGTGATTTTGAAATCCCAGGAAGGCATAATTAAGATTTCCTCCTTAATAAAAAAGAGAAGTAAAGTAAACAGCTAGAGAAGTAATGAATAATACTATTGAGGATGAGCAAAAAAAAAAAAAAAAAAAAAAAAAAAAAAAAAAAAAAAAAACACTGGCCTGAAAGGGATGGCAAAGAAATGAGGGAAATATTTGTCGATGCACCTTCAAGATTAGTGAAGTCTTACGAGCACCACATGGTTGGAGGAGAAGGTGTGTTACCCTGCTCTGACACCTGACAGTAATGCCACTTGTAAATACCGTCCATGGCTGAGGGAAGCGGTGAGGAAGTGAAGACTTAAAAAGTTCAGGAGGCTTATCAAAGGCAGATTTGGTAAGCCCAGGTCGAGCGCTGTGCTCCGAATTACACACCGTTTCCCTTTTCATTCTGCTGCAAACACAGATTGGGAAAGAAGGAAACAATAACAGACAAGAGTCCTGAATGAACCAGGAATCTCATTCCTGGCAGGAATCTCCCCATTCCTGTCTGGTCTGTTTCCCCGCCCCAGCTGCCTCACCCTGCTCAGTGCTTATGCTTGATGCTATTTTACAGAACAGATACTGTTCCTTCCTCCCTGCGCTGTTTATGAGCCTCACTGCTGGAGGTGTGCGACTCCACACAGTCCACTCCGTGCGTTTCTATTTGCAGCCCCTTGCTGGGGTGTCCTTCGGCTTTACAAGCTGGGATCTGAGAAGCAGGGACTGTGGCAGCTGGGCGCACACGGAAGCCTGTACAAGAGCCAGACCCAGGTTTCTCTTAATTCCAGTCATTCTCCCTTTGCCTCTTTTGCTCTTTAGCCACCTTGCCCCTATTTCCCCTAACACTCTGACAGCACATTTATATACTCTACTGCCCATGCAGTAAATTAATTGACCATTAAACACTTTACGTAGCAGAAATATAGTGCTAGTATATCCAGGGGATGTGACTGATGATGCTGGTTCTAGAACCTAAGACTTGTGATAGTTCCAAAACTCTTGGGCTTAGTTATAGCTGTGCTACTTTGCAAGGAGGGGAAGAGGGAGAGACGCTGTGGTTTGAGAGAGGCAACTAAGGCAGAGACAGCAGTGAGTGAATGGCACAGTGAAGGCTTCTAAGCCTATAGCAATAGTTTTGCACAACTGACTGACTGGAACATCAGGCTTTGCAGAAATCAGCTCTATAAACCCTTTTTTTCCAGGGGAGCCCACAGGAAGCACTGGCTTCAGGAAATGCTGGCTTTGGAAACATTGCTTTTGAAAACACTTGATCAAGAACAATGTGTTTTGCATCTTGATGTAAGAACATTTTGTGTGTCTGTGCGTGCTTGACAGAAATAGAGAAGCAATTCTGATACCACAACCCCCACCCCGGGTTTCTAAAGAAAGGATTTTGTTTAATGGGTTGGGAAAGGTAATTAGGGATGATCAAATGTGGGGGAGCAGAGAGGCTCTCTTTGCTTCCAGCAATCTGTGGCATACCAAGGACAGAAAGGAGGTAGCTGAGTGATAAAGAAGCAGAAGAGAGGCTGTTGCTTTTGGGGAAGTGCTAGGCTGCTTTGGGGTGGGACTCTCGTTCGGATAGCTTCTGTGATTATTTTAAGTCTGATTCACTCAATTCTAGCTGATAACGCAGACTCTTCATCTATTCATCTATTCATCTATTAATGGATATCAGGCTTAACCCTGCTCCCACAGCCATGCTGCCTCCAGATAGTCTTTGGAAGTTGGGCCACAGTAAGACCTAAACTTTGGGAGGTGGGTTGCGACTTCGTTAAAGCTTCTAACAGAGGCAGAGGCTTTGTGTTCTTCCAGAATCCATAGTCTGGACTTGCCTTTACCCAAAGCACAATTCAGTAGCTAACCTATTTATTTATGTAACTGGGTTGGCCCGGAGAAGGTATTTTCCTAGTGATGGTTTCTTTGCTGTTTTATTGCTGTTAATTGGGTACCAGTAATAGGGGACATTGGCTTCTTAAAACAATAAATGTATTTGTCTAGTGGAAGCGTTTTCCCTATAAAACACATGCAACAGTTCCATTTCTTTGATAGATTATTTCCTTGGATGCCTTAGCCTTCAAGACATTATAAAGGTAGTTGCAAACTCATTATTTTGATGTTCTGCACTGAGAATGGCAGTGGCTTGGAAGAAACCTGTAGTCAACAAGACTATAACCTTTTCCAGGACTTTCAAGCTCCTGTCTGAAAGCAAAAAGGAGCCTGGGATGAGATCAAACCCAGTAACATCTGCCCCACTTATCTGATGGCCCAAAAATGTGATCATCTCCAACGTTTGGGGGCTCTAAAAATCAGAAACTGTTTATATTTAACCTCTGTCCTGTGACATCTGAACCTCCTCCTAGCTGTTCTACTTAGCTATTTGGGCCAATATTCCAGCATTGGGTCTCAGTCCATGCTCTTGGCTCCTCCAGTTTTCTTCCTCTCCTTTCTGGTCTACAATGTCATTTATTTCCTAATAAGGATGTTAAAGAAAACATTGACTGTTTAGAAAGAGAGGAATGGAATATGCCACGCAACTGTTGTCATAGAAGTAACTTTCTTGTATGTTGTAAAGGCTCCTTGTAATTTCTTTGCTCTGTCCTCACAAATACAGACAGCACTTCAAGTGTTTTTGAAGAACCTGGTGTATGTAAGTGGAGAATTTTAGATGCATACTCAATATAAATGTTAAAGAATCCAGTAGGGGAAAAAAAATAAACTAATTCCCACAATCAGAGTCAAGCAATAAGGCTTATTGATAAGGGAAGAGCAGTGAGAGAGGGTTAAGGCTGCTCAGACCTCTCCAGCTGTTTGCAGCATCAGTTGTGCAGCCATAATGATCTACCTACATAATAGGGTTTTTTTTCTGAAATATCTTCATATTTTGATATTGGTTTGGGTAAAAACAAACTGAAAGGGAACTTTATTGGGCCCAGCCTGTTCCACTTGAAGCAGCTCAGGATTTTGGACATTTTCCACTGTGCATGTGCTCGTGGCAAGTGCAATTCCCATTTGTCCTGAGTTTCATAGCTATAGTGACAACAGGAAAAGAACTGAGATTTGGTTTTCAGTCTAATTCTCTGCCAATTACTGTCCCTGTTGCTTCAGCTGCACCACAGATACGACTTCCTCATCCTCGGTTCCTGCCTTCTTTTCTCCTTGGTTTCAAGCCTGAGAAAAGTGTTGCTTTGCACCTGCACTCTCAGCTAATAATCACAGGTCTCGGATCCACACCCTTGTTTCTGTCATCTGCCGTGCTATGTGATGAGCTCAGTGCCTTGGAAGCAGGAAACACTGGGGACATCTTTCTGCAGCCGCGGTGTCACCACTGTGTGGGCACATGTAACAGTCTCGGACTCTTGTGGCAATGCTGTGAGTGCGTTGCATGAGACTTCGCATGCAAGGCTGAGATTGTTCACATAGCTCGATATGTAAGGTCGGTCTGGAGTCATTACCCTCTTAACACCTGGAAGTCTCTAAATTCGGGTAATTAAATTTTGGAAGGTAAAGCCCTGAGAGAAATAGCAGATAGTAATTTACTTTGGCTTGAAAGATTCAGCATGTCAGGTCTTTAAGGTCAGCCTCCTTTAGCACAGTAACAGCTCATCTTTCTACTCATGAAAGCAAGTAAATGTATTGGGAGACTGGCTTAGCTGCGCACATAACCCACGACTGAGCTCCAGTACAAAAATAATCAGTATACAGGAGATAGAAACAGGAATGGCCTTTGAAAGAGGAATTTTGACACATTCTGAGGGCATGTAGGGATGGCATTAGGAAAGCCAAAGATCTCCTGGAGTCAACATTTGCAAGGAATATCAAGGGAAGCAAGAACAGCTTTTACTGCTACATTAGTAGTAGATGAATAAACAAGGAAAACGTGTCCCATCAACAAATGGGGTGGATGACTTAGTGACCACAGATGCAGGTAAGGTGTACTCTGTGCTTTCTTTGCCTCACTTTTCACCATCAAAGTCTTCCAAGCCTCTGTGTTGTCAAACTACCAGCAGTGAAAGAAGGTTGAGTCACTGATCTCTTGAGAAATCGCAACCCATACAAGGGCGTGGGATCAGGAGGGAAGCACTCGTATATCACACGCTGTCAGCTTTGAAAGTTCCCAGGTGCCAAAGATCCCTGATAACTTAGGACAGATCATTTCTAGCAAAGGTTGCTTCTGGGAGCATAGAGAGAAAGGTGATGTGCAACACCAAGCATAGACGTACCAGAGATAAATGATGTTTGACTGACCATCTTCTATGCTGAGGTGACTAGATTTGTGTATGAGAGGTGAGTGATGGATGTCACCTACCTTGACGCTGGCCACACCACCCTCACATGCTACTTGGGACATTACGGTCTCGATGGGCAGACACTACATGGGTTAATAACTGTCTGGATCACTGGGCTCAAAGGGTGGTGGTGAATGGTTCATACTTTGCCAGCAGGCTGGAGAGGTTTCATATATGTAGAGGGGGAGTGGGAATCAAGGTATGGGTAACAGCAGTGGGACATATGGAGCCTTTCAGGGCTCAGCTGGGCAAAACCCTGGGCACCCTGCTGGGAATTTGGTGTTGAGCTGCCTTTAAATATGAAAATGAAACAGAGACCATCCAGTCAGAGTGAGTCTGTGACCTTTCAGCGCAAGGAGGCAGCATTGCTGTGGGAAGTCAGCAGCAGTGATCCAAAAATGAATGGAACTGATGCAGAACCCCAGTCGGGCTTCTATGAGTAGTTATCTGGCAAGCAGCTTATTCATGCTCAATAGAGGTAATTAGTAATAGAAAGCCATGGCGTGGCTAGTCCCATTGCCTGCCTATTTACATCCCTTCAGCATGAGAATTAATTACCTGTGCAAGCTCTAAGTGGCGGTCTGGCCTTCAGAAACAAGAAAGGTAAAATGTGTCTTCTACCTGCAATGTCAGGGAGCAATCTAGCTGGATGTGTTCCATTGCACAAGCAAGCTCAGGAATAATAATTAGCAGAATGATAAGATAATGGCTGCTTAGGGCCTGTTTGGGTCTCTGTGTGAGCTGGCATTTATAGGACCCAGGGATGACTGCAAAATACTGAATGAAATGAAAAGAGTTAATTTACTTTCATTACTTTTTCAAACTAGGGACCCCCAAAACAGCACCTGGGCAGAGCCACATGAGCGGGGACACCACAGAGCTCAGTTCTTGCTTAGTCTGTGCTAGAGGATCTCTGAACCTGCTGTTTTCACCTGTATTTCAGGGGTTCTCACAGGTGTGGATTACCTCCCTGCTTCCATCTTTCCCACAGCAGGGAAGGAATCTCAAGCATGTTCAAGAGAGTGCCTCTAAGTCTGTCTCAAGCCTGTGTTATTGAAACACAGACATTGAATTATCCAACACACAAAGCTAAGCAACAATTGGAATGATATATGTGTTTTTCTACACCTCAGCTGCAATCACTTCAGCGTGTTTATAATTCTCCTCAACAATCTTCTGTTATGCCCCCACAGTTTCCATAAAATCTGACTTTTCACCAGAAAAATGTTTAGCATCGTGCTGCCTCTCTCACAGCTTGCTCTTTGCGTGTGTGCGGTGGTGTTTCAAATCCTGGTTTACAGGGTACAAGACAACCGTAAAGATCCTAATTTATGATGATATGCAGGTCTGTTTCTTCTGCCAGCATAGACATATGAACTCTCTCATGGATTATGGTTTTTTTTACTTTCTTTTTAAAGAAAAGTAACTTTTGTTGTGGCTAGGACTGTGGCATTAACCAGCAAAGCAGGAAATTAAATTTCCTTACAATGACCAGTGGCTCAGCCAGAGAATTCCTTCCATTCCTGGCAGCTAATTTTTTCACAGAAAATACTTTAAGAAAGCAACCCAGCCAGGAATTTTGTGAGGCTATTGTCTGAGAGTTGTCATTGTGGGATGGATATTGAATTGGGAAGAAAAACATCATTTAAGGAGAAGAACAGGCAGCAGGACTGGCAGTGTTATGTGCCAGACTGAAGAGGAACTGGAGTGTTTTGCACTTAAAGATACATGAATTCAGGCAGATGACTAGAACATTCTGCGAGATACCTTTAGTATAAAACTGCGAGATGAAGAGCTGAATTTCCAGGGCAAATGCCATCTGTGTATACCCGTGTCTTCAGAACAAAGTAACGTTTGACCTGTTCTGGCCATGTGTCTTTCTCCCACCTAAAGTATTTTGAATTTCTAGAACATCCAGTGTACATGTAACACAGCAATGCCTTATCTGTCCTACGGATCATCTCAGGGCTTTTTTGGAAGTCATTCAGCTGTATCCTTGCCTTCATTCATTTGATCAAGCCCAAGCATGTGCTCTGTCATTTCCCCCTCTTCCAAAAAATTTGGTCTTCTCCATCAGCCTACCAAGACGTGGGGATTTATTCACCTAAAAACAGAAATATGGAAAGACAAATTCGAGATGCAGAGCTAAGACTCCGAGCCATTTCAGCTGAGATAATGCTGGACTCTGCTTCCTCCAGGAACTGCCATTTGACTTTCTGCTTCCCTACTGCTGCTGCTGATTCATACCGCCTGAAGAGCTGCCATGCATCTCTCCCTGTGACTCACATGTAGCTATCTGAGACTTAAGCCTGGCTAATCTCACAGTCCAAAGCCGTCAGCCTACATCTGGAATCACAGCAGCCAATTTGTATGTTCTTGAGCTTCCTGGGGCTGTTCTGCAGGAGAATGCCTCAGTCTAGCTCAGAATTTCCATTTCCTGCCCATTCCTTGTGTTTCCACAAAACTTTGTTTGTCTTCCTAAAGGGACATTTCTTCCCCTGTCGTCACCAGGTTGCACTTCCTGCAGGTAAAGGTAAGCTGCAGCCAGGTTCTTAGGCCCACATTTGTGGGGGAGATCTGTAAAGATCAGCCACACTGCTGCCTGGAGAGGGCAGGACACAGATGTTTCCACCCAGTCCTAGCAGCCATGTGTCAGTGACTGTGTCAATGATTTACATGAGACCTTGGAGGTCAGGAAATATAACCTGAGAAATTAATTTAAGACCACCTGTGGTTGTCACATTGTACCTCATTGTCAGACATTCCCTGGAAGAATCCCAGCCCCATGATCCAATTGAATATATCTCCTGCTGACCAACCTCAAAACTTCAGGTGCTGCACAGATCCCAACACCAAACTACAAAACAATTCGAAGTGAACAGGATTTTTGGAAGACATTTCATGATCCAAGAAACATGATTTGAGAAATCATGCTTTCCCTGCTTTTTGAGATCATATTCATGCAAGTTTCTGAGTTGGAGCTTTTGAACTTCCAACAATCTCTTGACATCAGTCATGCTCACAGGGAATGTTTTACTTTCTCTGGCACACAAATGTGTGTCTGCAAGTCTGTTGAAGCCATCTCTTCTTTATAAAAGACTCTTTATAAATTGTTCCCCTGTGCAATACCTGCCTTGCATCACTGTTATATAAACAGGTTTTTTGTGTGCGTATGTGGGTGGTAAGATTATCTGGGAGGTTCTAGCAGATATCAGGATGTGTTAATCTTGAAGGGGGAAATCTTGGCTTTTGGTTGTTCTATTTTGATCAGAAAGGAAAAAAACTCTGTTCAAATTGTTTTGATGCAGTCTCTGTCCCTTTTCCTCTATTCTAATCACACTTACTTTCCCCTGTGGGCCTTATCCTTGGTTTCTTTCCTCTTGCTTTACATTACAAAAAAACTCTTGGTGAAATAAGCCGTTAAGTATTGGATTGGTGCATCTGTGGGTAAATAAATAGTAGGGGGTGTTACAAAGCAGATTCTCATTTCTCTCTGAGTACAGCCTGGTTTTATCCCAGGTTAGCAAAGAAGAAATTACTTTATCAAATGATCTGGGAAGAATCCCTCATGGGCAAAACTTGTCTATTACTACGTTTTGGCTCTCAATACATGTTTTAACACTGTCTTTTCAAGTTGAACTCGGAACATTTGCTTCTTAAATCTATTTCTTACCCATAACCAAGCAGGAAGTACAGATTCCGAAACAAAAATGCACATTGGCCAAAATCTACATCTTTTAAAGAAAAAAGTTAGTGGTGTTGTTTTACATTCTGTGACAAGTGTGCTGTTTATATATGCCAAGTCTAATTGTTTTTTCTTAAAATCTGTTTTAAAGGGATAGAAAATGTGTCAATTCCATAATTTGTGTCTATTTTCAGATGCATATAATGGAACTGCTATGTTGATGTGCCTAGTGTGAAATGTTGGATGTTCTGTGAGCACTAGCAAGACTTGACAAAGTAATTATGAGGTTGTGTCCTGAGACAGGAGACTTGTGCTTTGGGAACTGAGGAGCAGCTTTAATAAAATCTGGTTTCACCTTGGGTTGAACCTTTTGTTCAAGAAGAGGTGTAATTTATTACCTCTCTGAAGAGGAATTAATTGACCTCCTTGCATCTCTTGCTCACCAGTGACAGGTAAAGAAATGAAATTGTGCACATGAAGACTGTGTTGAGCCAAAGATATTCAGGATCCAGAAGGGCTTCAGGGAGGCTGTTTTTTCTCCATGTGCCTGCCGTAAGGATGAGGAGCTGAGCAGGCTGGCCCCTGGTCCTCTAGCAGAGGATGTGTTGTTACAGCAGCAGTTTTCAGCACAAAGCAATGTCTGCACATCATTCCACGTCCCTCTGTGTACAATGTCTTCCCAAGCACGCAAGTTCACCTGTCCCTTTCCAACAAGCTGTTCTCTGCCCTTCATCACTGTCTTGGCTCTTGCTAAATTTCTGTTGAGGTGAGAGAAAACTCTTCTCTTTACTGTCATTCTCTACAAATTACTGTCATCACCTCTTTGATTAGGTAAAGAAATCACTCTGGGTTTTGCATTAGAGATCCATCTCTGGAGGTTATGCAAGGATGAAAATCAATAGGCACTCTGCTAGTAATAAACACAACAGCATTACCAAGCATGACAGAACAAAAATGGAGCTCTGTCAGCTTCCATCTCATCCCCAACCCAAAGTATCCATTCATTTATGCTTTTGAAAATCTTGTATTAACTTCCTTGTGCTTTCACCACAGCATAATTAAATCAAGACAGTCGGAAGGTAAAAATTAGCTTTACCTATCAACACATAGAAAACATTTTAAAATTTGCAGAAATAAGGTATCATTACCAGGTTTTTATATCTGTGATTCAGTATAACTGAAGACCTTTAGAATACTTGCATGTGGGCTGAGAATATAACATGAGTTCATTTAAGAAAATTGAAGCATGATTTCAATCTGGGTTTTTTGGTATCATTATCAGAGACTTGGGCATTTTTGACTGTTTCAATGTGTACCTGCTGAGAAACCATGTTGTAAACTTGTGATTTTGTTATAAAGATGTTAATATCTACAGGAAACAAAATTTCAATCAGTGGCAAGTTATGCAGATCCTTAAAACATCAGGTAGGCATATGTGATTTTATTCCCCACTGAACACTTTGTAGGTGTCCAAAATGTATGTGACTGGGGAACAGGAGTGTTATATGAGGGGAAAAACCCACCTACATAGTTTGAGCTTTCAGCACGGTAGCATTATAAAATCTTGGCTGGTTTCCTAAAGAAACAAAACTTATTTAGTGATCCTATCTGTCTGTCAACTCCTTAACAGCTTGTGTACTCGTGAACCATTTTCGTATCATCTACTCTTTCCTTTAAGTAGGCTTTTGGACACAGGAGAAAGGCCCAGCACCTTCCCTGCTGAAATAAGAGAAGCTGCAGTGTGAACTCATTCCTCCAATGACCTGGACAGTCTGCAGCAGAAAGGAGATTTGACCTATGCTCCAAATAAGAAAGAAGTTTCTGTCAGAGTGTTCCTTTATTTGACACCAAAGTCAGCCAACGTGAGACCCATCTAAAAAACCCCAGAATTTATTATTCACTGAGATTACACTGCTCTGTTTACTTCTGTCCAACTCATTTCTGCATGTTGTGTATCTTACCATTGCATTTCTCTGGAATTTGTTTAGTCCGTAAACTTTCTGAGATAAAAGACATTTTATTTTGTTCTCTATTTGTAAAATACTTGGTACACATGGCACCAGTGTCTATTAAGGGTACCTTTATTCACAGGGATTTTTATCAAAGTCTCCCACTTTTTCAAATATCAGTGATTTCTCATCAGTACTGTATAAAGCAGTTGCCCTGTCTCTTGTTCTAGTTGATGCTACTAAGTCAGGATGGAGAAGTGTGTCTTGGTGTCATCTCTCATGGGACATTTCTGTTCTACCTGTCTATCTACAGACGAAACTTGAGTTCATGTTAAATGTTATTGTTTTTCTGTAATTCAGTTCTAACTCAGGCATCAGTTCTTCTTCTTTAGAGCAGTTTGATTCAAAGGGGAGCAGTTCCAAACTCATCATTGTCAATCTGCCTGGTATTTCTCCTGTTCACAAGAGCCCTGTGATTTCAGTTCACCTCCTGTTGATCAAGTATCTCACCCGCTCAGCAACAGCATTCTAGTTGGAGCTGTATTTTAGGACATCAGCTTAAAGACAGAAATGCAAACCTCTCACTCTGTGACAGGTAATTTGTGTAAGCTCAGGCTGGAGGTTGATGGACAGGCATTTTAGAGGGCTTTGAATAATTCTACCTTGAGATTAACATGAACATGGTGAGATTATTTTATTTTTCAGGGCTACACACAGAATTACTTGAATAGGGTGGAAAGATTTTAAGCAGCTTTTAACCAGATACCCAGGAAGGCTTGTGCCTTTAAAATATAGCCTAAAAAGTCTGGCAGAGGGTGGTTTGAGGGTTCTTTAGTTTAGTTTTTATATTGAGAAATTTTTTGCTGGAGAAGCTAATCAAAACATCTCTGCACTCTGACACTTCTCAATAAGTAACTACCATGGTTGACTGACAAGAATTTGTTTGCAGACTCCACTGTTTGCTGCTTATTCCTATATTTCTTTTTTCCAGCCCTGTACATCTTCCTGGTTTATGGCTACATTTAATCACTGTTACACAGTGTGTGGCATTCTTGGCTGTGCTACATCCCCACTTAGATGTGTGGCAAAAAAAAAAAAAAAAAAAAAAAAGAGAGAGAGACATTTTCCACGGGATTCATGCAGGGTTGAATATTTCAGCGGAGGTAACAGAGATGGAAATCGATCATCTGGAACAAATCATATTTGCCAACTATACCTTCTTGGAATAGGAAGCAGCTTTATCTATGAGATTATGGGGATAAAAAGATTTATCAAGTCTGATGATAAATCTTCTGGCACAATTCTTTGAAACCTGTGGTAGACGCAAATGAACTAGTGTTACTTTCTGTGCTATTGGAAAAAGGAATATTTTTCTTAACTTGAAGAAGATACTGGACTCTTGTTTCTTTATTAGCCTCATTTAGCCATGGTTAAAACAAGCAGACACACCTGTGCTTTATCTAGTCACATTTTCTGACAGATCATTGCAAAACTGAATAGGAGGTTGTGATTTTGGAGGGTTTTTTTCAGTCCATACTGTTCAACATGTAAGATTTAGCAGAGCTCATGAACAACAGTGTTTAAACAGTTGGGTAGGTAAGAACTTTAGCTGTGCATCAAAACATTCTGAGTTTTGAAGAGAATTCACTTGGGTGGGGGAGATGGAAGGTATAAAAAAATGTATGAACATGCAAGGCTTTGAAAGGGAAGGATGTCTCAAAAGCTGCCAGAAATTGGTCTTTATGTATGGATGCATAAATTTGCATTAGGAAAATTAATTCTCAAGCTACCTGATATCTAATTTAACTAATACTGGTTAGTTCCATATTAAGGGTGATCATTAGCTGGATACAAAGCTGCTCATGTCATAAGCCAAGCAGGTTACAACTATAAACAAATACTTTGGTTTAGGACCCACTTTCATATCTGAGAAAAACATACTTGGAAACGAGACATTCATGTCTGCACCAGTTTGTAATTACTCAGGTGTCAATATCAGGGACAAGGAGTCACAGCTGAACTGTTGTAACTCCTTCTCACTTTCAAGCCCAGGTCAGAGAGACCTGCGTTAGTGCAGGGACAAAGAGCTCTCTCCCAAGGGACGGCTGGCCAGGCGGGGTGGAAACGAGGGAGCGAGATAAAGCAGTGGTTGGACTGGAGAGTCTGGCTCGCTCGGTTGTCCCGAGCTGCTTTCAGCAGCGTTCAGCAGTGCGGTGGTGCTCGGGTGGAGCGAGGTGGAGCTGCCCGAGGGAGCAAAATGCGCTGTGCGAACTGGGTCAGGGGCGTGCCCGGTGCGCGGGGGGTGCCGGCGTAGCCCGGGGCTACGGAGGGAAAGCCAGGAGGAGGTGAAAGGTGGATGGGTTGAGTCTCATCCATGGCAGGTGATCTCAGCCAGGATGACGGCGAGGAACCAAAGGGAAGGAATGGTGCAAGGAGCGGAGGGAGATGGAGATCTGCAAGCAGCTGCAGTCTTGAAAGGAGTTGATTTTTTTTTTCTTTTTTCATAAACAGCAGAGAAATAAGACTGGAAAGTAGGTATCTGCAGAATCACAAATAATTTCACAGCTAACATGTGTATTGACTAGCGTGTAGTACTCGGAAATGAAATACTTTAGTGTTGACTGAATGTTTAGTTAAAACAGAAGCAGCAGAAGCAACTGCTACTGCCAGCTCTATTGCATACTCTCACTAGGAAAATTCTAGCACAAGCTGTTTTGTAACTGCTTACAGCACCTTTCCTCTGTTTGTCTGAGTGTGTAACAGTGCTTTAATCCATTTCGTCATACATTCTTCAAGGATATATTTAATTTTTAAAAATTTTTCTTTCTAGCTCCAAAAATTGTAGTATTTCTGGGGAAGTGTGGTGTCCTCTGCAGCATGTCTTGTAAGATACTAAAAGCAGATTTGAGGGCTGTGTGGGACTGAGATGGATCTTAGGAAATAAGTATGGAACTGTAGGGGTCTGTGTAGGAATGCAAGACTTCCACATTATTCTACTGAGATTTGTTAACACAGGTAAAATTGTTAGCACTTAACTCTAATTCGCTACAGAGACAAAGGGACGTATATGGAATTTCAAAATAATTCCACTAGGCTTTGCAAACTAACTGGTCAGATTTTTGGAATGGCTCCCACAGAAAATAAAAATATTTCAAAATTCTGTGGTCTGTGATCTTTTCTCCTGATGGTGCAGGAATGCCTGTGTCAAATATTTTCCATTCCTGGCATGGATTTAGAGGTTATGTTCTGTTTTAATGTGAATAATCTATATGGTGTGGTGCACCTGAGTGAAGATACTTTAAAGATTTTACATTCTATTCCAGTCAAGACCTATATGATAATCCGAACCTTAGGCATAATTGTCTTTCCTTTCTATGTCTTCCTGTATATCTTCCCTGCACTGTCTGTTGCATTTTCAGTTCTCTTCGTGTAGAAGCCAGTCTTCCTCCTTGGCTGATAGAATCCAAATTTGGATTCTTCTTCACTGGTCAGGGTTTTTTTTAAATGAAATTCTAATCTATTTTGTTCATTAGCAAATGGCAGGATACTGGATTTTACCCTGTGCTTTGGCTTATAGTGATTCTGTGAGAATAAAGCAGCAATGCATTGGCCAAGGCAGACTTTGAAGTAAACTGCTCATACAGAATCTATGTTTTAGAATATTTGACATGAAGTGATATAATCTCTCTGCATGCATTTCTCTGGCTCTTCCAAATCTGGCATAATGTTTTTCTGGTACCTTTCAAGGTCTCAGGGAAGCCAGTGCCTTTCAGGGGACATTTCTATATCATTTTCACACAACAGCTCCAGTGGGCATGGCTGTACTGAGCACTTGGTTTGGTCTGAACTGCCTTCATCCGAAAGGGGAAACCTTTCTTCCATTTCTCTCTTGATTTAAGGCTACAGCTCACAGTGCACTCAGGGATTAGGCTCTAGAACGGGACAGGGACACGAACTGTCATCTCCTCCTGTGTGGATGCAGGCAAGGCTCACACCTGCCCACCGCTCTGACTGAGCTGACTGGGTTCCAGAGCCGCTGCCCCTCGCAGAGGGAAGGAAGTGCCGGCATGTCCTGCGTTCGTGAAACAGCGTCGGGCAGCAGTTCACAAACCTGCCAGCTCCCGTCCCGGCTGGGAGCCCGGAGCCCCTCCGTGTCACGGAGGCAAGAACTTGCCCCCAGGCACTGCAGGCAGCACCTGCACATGGACTGACTGTCAAACCAGCAGTGCAGCTGGGCAGAACAGGGCACTGTGTGTGATCTCCTGCGGCCTGGGTGGGAGCACTGCTGCTTAAAGGGAAGAGTAAAAGGCATTGTTGGGACTATCTGGTCCTCCCATATTCAAGCGATTATGTGAACAGGTAATTCAAGCTAATTACATAGTTGAGCCTTTACTAAAGGCTGAAGTTTAGCTGACAGTTCTGTTTTTCTGGATGCAAGATTCATCTTTTTTCAGAGTTTCTCTAGATCTCGTGCTGGTGCTCACAGCTGTGCTTCCGAGTACCGAGTCGGGCTTTCTTCGGAGCTCACCATGCCTTAGCTGCATTCCCCACTGAGGGACCCCAGATTGTGCCTCGTGAGTCCCTGCTGGGGGGCAGCTTTACCTGAGTTTTCTTCAAGGGCTTCCACTTTCTTCCTCCTGAGCAGAATGTAGACAAAAAATTATGTCACAGCAACTGCAAATAGTATTTTACTATACTTATTATCTTCCAGCAGCTTTAAGAGATTAGCTTTGATCCAAGAAAAGAAAGAAAAAAGAGGGATGGAAAAAGAGACAACAATACTGTCTGCTATGAATTTGGTTCTCAGAGGGGGATATTCTTGAATTATGATGGTTGTTCTGCGTGTCCTTCTTGCCATTCTTGATTTTGTATCAACTGGTATTTTTTACACAGGCTGATGTTATTCCATTAGTCCATAAGGGAGCTGTCAGGATGGGCACATAAAATTTCTTAATTATGATTAATTTTGTATTGAATATGAGGGGAGTGCACAGTTTTCCCTGTGGACTGGGAAAGAAAGTAAAATAAGGAGTTATCAAAGTATACTAATATTGTTTTAGAATTCACTGTAAAGCATTATGTTTGAAACATCTAAATGCTTACCTACAGGAGCATCTCCATTGACAGATTTTGCTGGGAGTTTCTGTCAGGGGACCTCAGGTAGTTTGTTGGGTTTTTTTTTTTCCTATTGTAGCTGAACTTTATTTATTCTTTAACTGATTTAACTGATTTCTACCATGGGAGGTGCTAGATCAAAAATGGGATCATTTTGCACATGTGGACATCTTTCAGAAGTAAATTATATTAAGGTCTGCTGGATGGTAGACTATGGTAGATGGTATGTAGTTCATCCTCTCAGGGGAGTTCCTGGGTGAACTAAAGTTGTCAGAACAAATTTCAGACCTCTCTCCACTGCAGTTGAGAGACAGTGGCACCTTTTGTCATTGTTCATTATTTGCCTCATTGCAGAAATACATTTGTAATACATTACAGAAGGGCAAAACATTTCTTTTATGCTCAGGTTTGTATTTTTGGGGTGTTTGGGGGTATTTTTTGCAGATGTGGAAGGGAAGAGGTGAAACATTATGCCTTCTGAAAAAGATTTATTTATCTTCTGTGCGAAGTTGTACTGTTATTTGCTTATCATGTATAAGTTTAAACAGTAACTTCTTTTTTTCAGAAGCAGGAGACTACTAGTATTTTAAAATCTTCGCATTTTAATGGGCTTTAAAACTATTGTTCCTTTTACATGAGCCTTTCTTTTGGATTGCATTGGCAAGAAGTCAGATTGGTGTCTAGGCATCTTCTGTTGCTCTAGAAACATATCAGGTAGCTCAGGAGAGTACGTTCTTGATCAGAGCTTCAGCACATCCTACTAGATGACCCTGCCCAACCTTTGCTTTGCCAGCTACTGTTGCTCTGTCTCTGTACTTTGCAAATTTAGGAGCACAGGCACAGATGTGTGTACCAAAGTGTTTTCCTAAGGAAAAGTCAAAGAAACATTATCATATCCCTCAGGGGATTGATGTGCTAGAATGGTGATATGTAAAGATGTTAATGAGGTAAAGATTACAGGGTGTTTTTTTTGTCCACAAAAGAGGGGGGGAAATGTCTATGTGGACTTTTTGTTACACAGTTTTGTGAGGCGTGCTGAACAGATTTAAGTTCCCCCAAAACTGACAGCTACCTAGAGCTGGAGTAATATTAATTTTATTTTAATTTTAAGCAGGAAGTCTGTATGCCTGTTTCCTGCTTCCAGCACCTATGACTCAGAAGTTCTCTCTCTCTGCTTGCATTTCACCCTCTGAAGATAAGTTTCAGCTGTTTTTGCTGTTCTCAGTCATTTCTCTTCTACATTTCATGTCATAATGAGGTTTATGAACATCAGGTAAGTAGGAAAATAGGGCATGAGGCTTAAAAGTATTTTGAGATGTCATCTAGTCCATTTCTGCAAGTCAGTTTTATCCAGGACTGGTTTTCTTCTGGCACATCTTGAAGGATATTCTGGAGCCTCTTAGCTCACAAGATGTGCCACTCTGTTTTGGGGTTTTATTAAGACTGACAGCACTGCCTTCTGCTGTCTTCTCCTAGACAATGTTAGCTTTGACTTTACATTAAATGTCTCTACCAGAAGTTTATGTCCCTCTTAAACACCTCCATTGCGCTAGATTCACATTGGACTGATGCATCAGTACCAAGTTCTTTCTAATGTCTGATTTATATCACATTGGACTGATTTTATCAGTACCAAGTTCTTTCTAATGTCTGATTTAGATCACTTTGGCTATAATTTAAGCATATTGATGCCTAATAGAGCACAGAGTACTGTCTTCTTTTGCAGTTATCTTTTACATGTTTGAAGACTCTTAGGCTGCCAGTCATTAGGGTTTTCTCTTCCCTTTAAACTAGACAATTCAAATTTCGTTGTTCATTCTTTCCTCATAACTTACTTGACCAGACTTTATGCTTCTTTTCCCAGTTCTCTCCATCTGGTTCACCTCTTCTTTCTCAAAAGCCGTGTCTGAAGCTAGACAGACAGTTCAGTTGAGATCTGCATTAGTTCTGCATAGTAGCTCTAGAATGGTTTGTCCTTTTGCCCTTAACACGAGTTTCTTAAAAAAATGGCTGTTTTTTCTCTAACTCCTTTTACTTTTAATATTGCTTCCTCTAGCAATACCTGCTGCTTCTGAGTACAGTTGTGCTCTTCTGAAATCTGTGATTTTGCTGTTCCATCTCCTGTTTTTCCTAAGTCCCTCGATTTCTACCATTTTATGATCAGTATAAATGAAAACTTTGAGTTAATACACCATGTCTCTTGAAATTACTTCCAAAGTGCAGCAATGTTTTGAATATTGTCTTCCAATTTGCCCCATGGCAATATGGGAAGAAATAATAATGGGGGTAAGGGAAAGACTTGTGAAATGCCTGTAAGCACTTTTTTCCCACAAGCAGTGATTTCATGTTGTTACATATCCAACATCTTCTACCACCCCAGAACATCCCAGCTTTCCACCACATCTTGCTTTCCAGATGGGCAAGAGGCAGAATGTGCTGAACCTTGTTCAGACCTAAATAGATGCTTGTTCATGGGTTATTACAATTGTGCTTGTGTAATTCACTCCAAGAATGGCTAAAGAGCCAAGGTATTGCTGCCTGTCCTTCAGTTCAGGGATTTGGATCCCTTTGCGTTATCAAGGTCAGATTTTCCTGAAGCTTTTAGAAAAGTTGATATCATGAAGGCCTCATCAGATTTGGTTGAAATTGCTTTGCGAGCTCAAAAGCTTTAGTCAAGGGGACTTGCAGGCAGAGGAGTAACATGAGGGAGTAGGCCATGGCTTTCTTAAAAAGAAAAGGTTAAGATTGTTGAAACCCAAAGGCTAATTCAATTGAGTTTTTGGTTTTTGCTATGCATTTGAGAAGGTATCTTCCTTTGCTGAAACAACAAAACACTTCAGTCATCTCTTTCCCTCAGTATTCTTACACCTGATTATTGTCTCTTGAATTTCTCATGTGCTTATTTTTCCTAACCCTTGTCTTTTCAGTCAAGAACCACAGGCTCTAGGTGCTTACCTCTAGGTAATCATTGATCCACTGGTGAGAATCAGTACATGGTGGGGTGAGGACTTCTCTTTTTGTCTGTACCTAGACTGCTATAAAATCTGAGGAGAGCATTTATTTAAGGGTGTTTCTGCGAACCTGGATAGTTACAGAGGGTTCAGATGAGAGAAAGCCAGCAGTTCTCATGTTCAGTGTTATAACTTAGATAATTACTCGAACAACTTATAAAGAACATTTCAATGTATAATGCACTTTTTAAAGAAGCATCCATTTATTTCTAGATTCTTTTTCTTGATCTTCAAGCAATTGCAGGAAAATGAATTTTTTTTCCAGCTCTGATTGAATTAGTCAATTTAATAATAGTTAATTAATATCATAACAATTAAATAGCCATTAAGAAGTCATGTAGAAGAAGACCATCTTTTCCAGTTGTACAGGGAAGAAATTGAAATTGGTGGGAAGAGGAGAGAGCCTCTTGCAGAACTGTTGTTCCTAGAGGCATGTGGCTGTGAGTTTCTCAGAAGTATAGGTGTGGGCACTACTTAACCATAACAGATTGAAACTGCCTTTTCTTGATAGTTTTCAAACAAAACAAACAAACAAAAAAAAATAGCTAGAGAAGGATGTTATCGCTTCTGCAGCTTTTTAGGTAAAAAAAAAAAAAGTAATTGTTTGTCGCTGGTTAAACCATGTAGCTTTTCTGCATTAGGGCACAAGTTGGTGAATCTGGGTTACTCTAGACTGGGATTCTCTGAAGACACTTTGATGATAGGTGGGTTGGAGCCCACGTCATGTTGTTAAATTAAATGGAGCTGTGATTTGGTCACATGTACCAGTTGCTGGCTTTGGCATAGGGCAACTGAATTTAATTAGCCGTGGTCACTGCTGCCAAGTTGCCTAACGATTGGCTAAATGAATTTTTGTCTTCTTGCTTCAAACAGCTTCTATTGTGTTTGAAGGTGTTAAGCTATTAATTTTCTTGACATGTTCATAGGATGAGTATCTCCTTCATCTTCCTTGAAATCTTCTGTCCTACAAACCTATATACTATGCCTTAACTGAATTTATTCTGGGTTTTTTTCACCCTAGGGCTCTCCTTTGATGCTGAATTTTTATCCTAGCTCAGAGGTGGACCTTGTCTACCAGATGGTCATCTTCCTATTGAGTTTTTAATACCCCTATCTGTCAAGTTAGCAGCACTAATTTGATTGTCTCTTTCTCAGCTGTTCATGAGAAGTTCTGCTTTCCCTGTTGGGTTTTTTTGTTCTGGGATTTCTTATCTCTCTCTTTCCTCTCCATCTGTGGTATGCCAAGGTATTTGTATTTAAATATTGTTTTAATGTAGTTAATTACCTTGGAGGAGGTAGCATAAATCCAGCTAAACTGATTGCATCAACAAAATTGGCAGCGACTTTCTCTTTCGTCACCTTTTTGAAATATGATAAGTTACTCCTTGCGATAATAGCAATGTCTTGGAAGGCACACAGTTTCAACTTAACTTGTGCATAACTCTCAGAATCATTAAAATAATGTGCTAATTATCCTAATGCTATTCAATTTTCAGGTAGGAAGTGCGAATACCTTTGTCCTCCTTTAACAAAGGATGTATTAGGACTTCCAGAAGTATTTCTCCAAACTGGTGCTGTAATCTCAGGAACCAAGGGTGGCCTGAGCCTGCTTCTGAAGGTTTAACACCTTAAGATTTAAGCTTGCAATGTATTTGGCATGATCCAGCATCCATGGCCACATCCATTCTGACAGGGAACGTGTGTCTCATTATTAAACTCATTATTAAATCTATGCAAAATCCTGGCCCTGTTTGAAGCTGTTGTGCCGTAAGTGGGGAAAGGTCTGGGATTCAATGAGGATTTGTTATGCTAGTTAGTGCAGAAGACGAAGCATTTTCTTCACACGGGAATTTTGCATGGAGAGGAATTTGATGGCTAATTAAAACATTTTCTAGTGCAAAGCCACTGTGTAGGAAATATGTGGGAGTTGGTGGATTGTTTCATGTGGATATTAACTCAGAATCCACACCAGGCAAAATCCCTTGCAATCTTGTTAGCACATCTTGGGAACCATTGCATTCAGTTACAGTCTTCATCCCAACAAACAGTTTCATATCAAAAATGTATGTGAGATCCATAGGATTAATTTCTAAATGCTAGATCACTTCTGGAAATAGTTTCCTGTATTAGCAGATCATCACCAGTGATGTTCAGAAACTGGCAGCGTTTGAAGTGATAACACTGCATCATCGTCTTGTTTGTTTTTTTTTTATTTTTAAAGCCAAAGCCATGGGATTTAGATGATCAGGAGATACTCTGATGTGGCCAAGCAGTGTGAATCCTGTAACTTACCCTAAGCTTTGGAAACCATAACAAACACTTGCTGCAACTTGACGCCACTTACTGTGTTGGGGTTGCTGTAACCCAGGTGTTTCATCCACTTCTCTCTGATCCCACATGCCTGGCTTCCTGCTCTGTAATTGCTGTAAGGTTAGGAAATACCTTCTGGTGTTTGTAAGTATCTCTCTGGGTAGTGAACTTGATTATTTTGTGTCTAATAATTTGAAATTATTAAGCTCCATCTTTGCCCTCATGCTTTCCTCTTTATGTTGAGTCACTAAGAAGTTTCTGGGAGTAATAGCAGAATAACAGCGGTATAAGACAATCACGTTACTTTTTATTTCTGTTGTTTCTTACTATTGCTTGAAGTGTACAAATGTAAAGCCACTGGGAAAAGAGTTTGCTATGAAACTTTTTTCATCTCCCATGTACTGTTTGATGTAAGTGCCTTAGTCATTTGGTATTGGGTAGTAGCTGTTAGGGTTTATATTACAATTTATGAACCTTGAAGTTCAGAATAGTGTTTTCTATGATTTTTCTCCCCTTCATCAGATTGCATCTTCATGGTGTGCTACTGGGATTTGTCCTGAGTCTGTGTGCATTAGTCTAAGTTTCTGTGCTATAAAGAGTTGTATGTGGCTTCTCTTTCAACAAACACGGTGGTGTGACCATTCTGCAATGTGCAGTTCTACCTGCTGGACTAAATTAATGCAAGATAAAAACATGTGCTGGTGTTTTCTGTAGGTTTTGCAAAAATTGCACAAAGTAGTTTCTGAATAGGTGAAATTAAACATGCGTTGATGCTGGAGTGCATGTTGCTTGTAGTGTGTGCAGGGCTAGAGTTTCTGAAATATCAATTAAGACACTTCTTAAATTAATATAAGTATCTTTACAAAAACTTACAAAACTAAGAAAAAATGCGCACTTTCTGCGTTCATATTTCTTTTTGTTTGGAACTCTTTCCACTGCTGAATGTTCTTCCTGGATGTTATTTACAAGTAAGTCTTCTGTATCCTCCCAACCTCCTATGTTGTACTCAAAAGTATCATTTTATCATCAGAGTAAAGTGTTAGTCTGAAAATTATATAGTACGGGTATTGTTTTCCTCATTACATAACAGTATTTCACAGTATATTTCTAATGTCTTTGTGATTCACATCTGTATTTTCATATTAGTGTCATAGTAGCATTGCAGGACTCGTTTAGTTGATGCTGAAAGAATTGCTGCAAGATGTTGGAGTTTAATTTGTGTTCAGCTGAAAAGATTATGTGAATCTGGAAGGTGATGATCCTGTCTTTTCATACCGTTGTGGTGTTTGCCTGTAGTATGCTGTCTCGAAGAGAGGCTGCAAGTTTTTAGTCAGCAATTAGACGTCAGTTGATTAACAAATGAAAAGCCATTTCCTGGTGTTTGTGAAAAGTGTGGTGAAGACCCAAACTTCAAACAAATCTCAAGCAGCAGAACAAGGCAGCATTTAATGCTAATTACAGGGAGTGAACTTTACAGAGTTACTGAATTGTTAAATCCTAAATCTCTTGGCAAGTTCAAGAGTACATGGTTTCCTAAGTTATTTTGAGGGTGTCTTATTTCCTTAACCTTCTGGACAGTCTTGGAGATTTTACTCCTAGTCCTTACAGACTGTATCACTACCAGGCATATATTTTTTCTTGAAACTTCAGTAGAAATCAATAATCAGTCTAAACAAGGATTCTGTAGGCACACTACTAACAACTAAAGCTTTTTTGGCTTGGTTGCTACTTGCAGTTTGTGTTTCAGCCACTTTCTTGTGGCTTTGTCACATTGCAAGAGGCAGTGACCTTCATTTTAGCACCTCTAGACTTATAAGTTTCACAACTGTTTTTAATTTAAGTCTTGTCTTTATAT